>JARVGW010000624.1:21247150-21267046 GCA_031762495.1 Anablepsoides rubrolineatus | reverse complement strand
TCTGCCCGGCCCAAAATCACCCCCGGCCCACCGGGCAAGTGCCCGGTATGCCCGATGGCCAGTCCAGCCCTGGTGGCGGATGTCACAAGGAAAAGCCAAACAGATAAGAAGCAGGAATGGTGCCCCCCCCCCCCTTTTTTTTAGTTTGTTTCCTCGTTACGGCAGATCGATGGAAGAGATACGCAGCTGCGTGTGTGTGTTTACTCTCCAGAACTTTACGGGTCGACGGATATACGAGCTGAGACGACCAAACTTGTGAAAGGAAGTGAGCGAGCAGCAGAAAGGTGGACTCACCTCCGGTTGTCTCATCACGCTGTGCCGCCCCTGTTCGTCGTGGAAGCGCCGTTGTTATTATTGTAATTATATATGATTATTCCGGCAGAGGCAGAAAGATAGTTTCCACCGATGATATGGGGGCAGCGTGGCGGGGCCTGTTGCAACCCGTGAGATGGAGAAATGCCAGCTCTGAGAGATGTGGGCCTGATCTGCCCGGATGCTTTGAATTTATTATTTTTTTTCCAGTTTTAGTTACCTTTTTATGTTTGAAGTGGTAAGATCAGTCAAATAAGAGGTTGCGGTTGAAACAAAAAGAACCGACGGTGACCCGAGGCCACCGGACACCCGCTGGTTCGTCCTCTCCCTCCGCTCTCCCCTGACCTTTGACCCCGGGGTGAGAAAGGGGGCGTGAGCCAGGAGCTGGAAGAGTTTATTATTTCCTGCCCCTTCGCCTCCTCTGACAGCACGATGAAGAGAGCGAGACTGAATTTGGCGACAGGCTTTTTCTTTTTTATCACCAACATATGGCGTGACCTCAAGAAGCCCACAGTTTGACGTTTCGAGCGGTTAGCATTATAATTAAACCGTTTGACGAGCTACTTCTGACGTCTGAAAGAACGGTTTGTGAAGTAGAGGACAGAAATACACAACGATAAATAAAAAAATCCAACAACTACCTCAGCTTATCTCTAAAACCAAACCCTGCCACCTTACAGAGGAAATGTTTGGTTGCTCATACCTGGAATCTCATTGGTCATGATCCAAACAGGGCTGCACCTTATCACTATTTTCATAATCAACTCATCTGTTGATTAGTTTTTTGATTAGTCACCTTGTGTTCCTGCTTCCCTGTTCACACCTGTAAACATCACCCTCTTATCCCAGTCTCTTTACCTTATCTTGACATTAAAATTCAGTGGTAACTAATTTTTCTGATGGTCGCTATCAATTATGTCGACTAATCATTGCAGCCTAGATCCAAACATCATGACCAAAGCTGAGAGTTGGAACATATAGATTTATCAATAGATTTTATTACTTATTATTTTAATTTCTTAGCTTTAGTTTAGTTTAGTTTTCATTTGTTATTATTGCATTTTTAATGCTTATTCTATTATAGAATCTATTATTAGATGAAACCTATCTAACAGATTAATTGTACTGAAGAGACTGAGTTGGACAACTATTTAAAGTACTCGGCTGCCAGGGAGAATGTTGAAACCTGGAGAAAAGCAGATAAAATGTTTATTTCTTTATTATTTCACACCAGATTTTGACCACAAGTAGTAGTGAAGATATTCAAGAGTCGTTGGTTCTTCCATTAATGGTAGAGTTAACTATTGAAGTAATATTGACGAAGGCGCCATTGTGTTGGGTCTTTTTTTGGTTGAATTTTGAGACAGTCATGAAACAAAAAACCTCCTGGCCCCATAAAAGCTGTTGGATTTTAAGTAGGGGTGTAAGAAAGTTTTGATACACTGAAATATTGCGATATTTATTTTCCTGATACTGCATTGGTTTTTAATTAAGGCTTGAAATGCCAACAGTTCATTTTTGTTATAGCTTACCTCTTGACCACTAGTTGGCAGTGGTTAGCCGCCATTCGGCTGTTGTAAAAAGATGCAGTTCTTACTGTTGATTGCATGAAAATAAACTAAATTTAATCAGATTTTATGCATGTTATGCATAGGGCTGTAAGGATACATTGATCTATATCAATATATTGATTTGAATGGTTCATGATTTAGTTATATCGAGGCAAAATGAAAATATTGACCTATATCGTCATCATATGCTCAATGGAAATCAATATATGTCCATCTAACACAGTCATTGTGTTAGATATGCATTATTGCATCATATCAATCGCAGACTTGTGAATTGAATTGAATCGAAATCATATTGTGACAGACTTTGTGATATTGAGAAATATTGAATCGTCATTCAAACATATTGATGTAATACTGTATCATGATAAAGATGGTGATTTGCACCCCTAGTTATGCATAAAATCATGTATTTGGATCATATCGACTACATTTAAGGTTCCTGTAAAAGACATAATTTGTAGACTTTCACAGTTGTTTTGACTTAATTGGTTATGACTTTAACTCATTATATGAAATGTTACAATAGTTCGACTAATTACTGATGAGTATCCCACTGTGCTGGTTTGAAATAGTAAATGTATTTTATTATTTTTAGCCATCCAGAGGTGTGAAACTGGGTGGGCAGCGACACGAACAGACCACCTAACAACAAGAATAAACGTCATTTACTGAAAAAACGATGGGTGGGAGTTTGCGCAGCCCCGAGAGGAGAGGCTAACCAAACTGACCTGCCCGATTGTGCCGAATATGAAACAACTTGTCGAGTTAAAGAATGAGGGGGGTTAGAAACTTGTTCACCTTCTGCCATCCCACCCAGGCATGGTTGCGTTTGGTTTGACCCCACCCCTTCAGCCTCCGTTGGCCCTTCCAGCTGAAGTCTCGGATGTGAATATCACAGCTGGACGGCCATTGTCTCCCCAGCCTCAGGCTCCAGGCCTGGGACCAGGAGCCTGGGATCAAAGCCTGCTTTTTGGATTACTCTCAGAGTAAAAGGAGAAGGAGGTACATGTGGAGGAGGAGGAGGGAGGGGGAGTAAAAGGGTTGAGGAATGCTCCTAATTATGTGCCCTCCACTCCTTTTTTTTCTGTGGCGTTTGCCTCGTCTCCCCGAGCATCTGGCCTGCACTTCAGGCTACGGTGAACCTATGAGGAGGCGTCGCAGTGTGACAGGAGAGTGACGTGAGGAGCGAGCTGCTCCGCCGACGCTCCCATTAGCAGGAGATCAGGAGAAGCTGGTCACTCAGGAGGTGGAGATCAAGGAGTGTGTAAAGAGGATTAGGGATTCTTTTTTTAACAGATTTATTTTCCTGCTTAGACCCATCTCTGGATGTTTATTTGTCATTCCTCCTCATGTTTGTGTTTTTTTTTCTCTTTTTTTTGGTTCATTTCAGGTTTTTCTGGAGGGCGTGCGCTCCGGGCAACACGGCCGCTGGCAGGGCTGAAAGGGCGCCATGGACGGTGGGCTAGGGGTCCTGCTGTCCACTGTGCTGTGTCTCAGCCAGTCGCTGCTCATCAGCTGCTCTCGTAAGTGGTCCCGTCTCTCAGATCACCATAAACAATAAATCGATTAATCACACGATGAATTAAAATGAAGTTGATAATTTTCATTTACTTGCTTTCCGCTTTTCTACTTAAACGGGAACTCTGTATTTAGTAAGCACATTGTAGCATGAAAGGTTAGCTAGACACCTTCTTTGGGTTTACCGGGAGGTTTTTTTTGACATTACGTAAATTTAGTAAACTTCATAGGCAGCATTGGGATGACGGCAATTATTTTATGAAGCCAGAGGATAAGAGCAGAATAAATTGTGCAAGTTTAAATAGAGGAGGTGGGAAGCGATTATACCGATTTACCTTATATATTAGTTTAAAATGGTTGCCAAATAATCGTATCGTTTATCGCAATAATTTCTTAGGCAAATTTATTGTCCATCAAAATTTATCGTGACAGGCCTAAGCTCCGGTTCTGCAAGTGTTCCTCCATCAAAATCAGCAGCAAATTTCAGGTTAGCTAGACGCCTTCTTTTAGTTAGCGACGCCTCAGGATACCAAGCAGAACCTTGGGTTCACCAGGAGGTTTTTTTTTATGCTGCGTAAATTTCATAGACTCGGTAAGCAGCATGCAGGTAAACGGGATTATTTTATGAAGCCAGAGGTTACGAACAGAATAAATTGTGCCAGTTTATATAGAGGAGGTGGGAAGGGATTTTACAGATTTCCCTTCTATATTAATTTAAAATGGTCCCCAAATAATCTTATCGTTTATCGCGATAATTTCTGAAACAATTTATCGTCCATCAAAATTTATCGTGACAGGCTTAAGCTTCGGTTCTGCAGGTGTTCCTGAAGAGTGTATGTCTCCAAAAAACAAAAAGTGGGCAGTATTTGAGGTCTTTGACTGACTGAACAACAAAGTATTTTTGTAATAATTTCTGTTTCGCCTCTTTTCTCTCCAGTCCAGTATCCCTCCTTCCTGTCCGAGCCGACCTCTGTGGTCCAGAGTCCAGGCTCCGTGGTGCGTTTGTGGTGCTCGGTGAGTCCTCCCTCTGCGTCCATTTCCTGGCGATTTCAAGGCCTCCCGCTGGACCGGGACACGCTGCCCGGTGTGGAGCTGGCTCAGGACTCCCTCAGGATCTCCAACCTGACGTCCCGGCACGCCGGGCTCTACCAGTGCGTAGCACGCTCCAGCCACGGGCCTGCCGTCGCCAGCCGCCTGGCTCGCGTGGGGTTGGCAGGTAAGGAGGATCACGCTCTCTCTGCACACTTCAAAGAGCGTTGAAATTTAAAATAGAGAGCCTTGGGAAAAGGAAGGCCGTTTCGAGGCTGCTGAGTGGTGGAAGGGAAGGAAACAGTCAGAGTTTTTACTTCAGGCGACCTTCCAGATCCCTCTTGACCGGCTTCCTTAATGAGCCTCGGGCTTTCCGGTGTAGAAGTGTGTTATGTTCCTGCTGGGATGTTGCCTTCTCTTCCTCTCCACGTTAAGTGCTTGACCCTGATGTGGATCTGTATCGGACTGAAACAATAAACAAACCCAGCGATCCAAAACAAACAGCTGCACTGATACTCCGGCCACATTAAAGCAAAGCTCCTGCAGTAAAACCGCTCTAATCAAAACAATCTTCTCCTTTTCTTTTTTCTTTCTTTTTTTTTGAATTTATTCAGAAATATCAGAGTATGAAGACGTCCGGCGGCGGACGTTATCAGTGCAGGAAGGAGGTACGGTTCTTATAGAGTGTCCTCTGCCACACAGCGTCCCCGCAGCTCAGCCTCGATTCAGGGTCCGAGGAGACTGGATTAAAGAGTCAACAGGTGGGTTTGAACCTGCAGAGTTACAATCACTTCTTGGTTGTGTGCGTTTCGACACAATGACATCACTCTGGAAGGAAACATTTAGACGATAGCTGCTTTAAGAAGGCCGTGGACGGGTTTCTGTCTTTGTTTTTGTCTTTGATTCATTTGAAAACTCCAAACTGTACCACTCATCTTTGCTAAATTTTAAACCAAGATCTCGTGTGATCAGGCTGATGTTGCAGTATTTGTGGAAGAGGAGTCTCATCTACTACCACACCAAATTTTAGCTCATTTTCTGTAAAACTGACAGTTTTGTGTTTGTTTCTGCCATCTTGAAGTTAATCAGCTAGATTCCCAACCAGGGGTACACAAGCATATTGCAGGGGGTACGTGGACAAATTTCCCTGGTGTATAAAAAATAAATAAAAATAGGACTGGATATGTAGGGACCTATGATTTCATGGATTTGACACAAAAAGGAATCCAGTATGAAACGCAGAATCAGGGAATTTGCTCATTTGGGGTATTTGATGTATTTTGGACGCTGCTGCTTCCTGCACCTGCCATTACCTGGTTTATTTATTTAATTACTTATTCACTTAAATGGCAATGTTTTTATCTTTATCTTGTTTTGATGAAATAATAAAATGCCTGAGAACTAAACGTTCTAGGGGGTTAAATAAATTATTTTTATTTAATAATCTGTTGTTGTACATTATAGTTTTGGAGAATAATCATTACGTTTGACTGAAGGGGTACTAGTGGTATGACAAAATGGCTCAGGGGGTACACAAGTCTGAAAAAGTTGGGAACCACTGAGCTAGTAGATCAATTTCCAAGACTTTCTTTATCATCTATCCAGTGTATTATGAGATATTTTGCTAACACGCACTCAGACATGAGCAATTACATTATTGCCCATGTAAAATGGCAGCAGTCAATGTGAAATATTTGTTTTGCCTGTTTAAATAAAGATTAAATAAAAAACATTAAAATGTTTTATTTTACCTTTATGAACAGTTTTTAGAAGATTCTCATATTTAAGTGGTTGTCTGTCTAATGTCAGTAATAAAGAAATGCTTCAGTTTCTCCCTTTTTTTTGCTGCGTTTGCTTTTTTCCTGATGAGCCTTTGTCACTTGCTCCCCTCAGATAACTATTTAGTGCTTCCGTCTGGAAACCTGCAGATTATCTCGGCTTCAGCGCAGCACCAAGGCATGTATAAATGTGGCGCAGTTAACCCCGTTACTGGAGACATCGTGGTTCAGTCTCACGGCACAAAGCTGTCAGTCAAACGTGAGTCAGATGGCGTTTATGTTGCATTTTTTTAAGCTTCTTTGCGTTGTTCACCTCTTTTTGTCCCCCCTTGTTCAGATTTGGACTCCTCCTCCTCCTCCTCGGTTCGGATAGTTTATCCTGTCAGGTCGACGAGCGTTTCGGTGCAGCTCTCGCAGCCGATGACGTTGGAGTGCGTCGTGTCTGGGAGTTCCACGCCGACAGCCAAGTGGTTTAAGAACAGTAAGGAGGTCAAACTCGGGCCTTCTCACCAGCGACGGCACAACAACCTGGTCTTTGTTCGGACGACGAGGAGCGATGAAGGGACGTACAGCTGCACGGTTCAGACGGAGCGAGGGACCGTGGTCAGCCACAACTACACTGTGAATGTTCTCGGTAAGAAAAATAAAAACAGGTTCAGGGGGAAATTAACAGAAGGTGGTGAAATTGATGTTTCTCTTCCACAGAACCTCCTTCCATCACGGAGGGTCTGGGTGACCAGATGGTCTCTACGGGCTCCTCGGCTCGTTTCACCTGCTTGGTGAGAGGAAGCCCCTCCCCAAACATCACCTGGCTTTTCAACACAGACCCAATCGCACCGTCGAGCCGCTTCCACACCTCTGGATCCTCGCTCGTCATTACAGACGTGACAACAGAGGACGAAGGAGTGTATCAGTGTTTGCTGGACAACGGGATCGGCTCGGCTCAGTCTCACGGGATGCTCAGGACACAGTCAGGTAAAATTCATCACCTGTTTGGTTGCTGATTCATCAATCAACTTCAAGCTTTGCTTTGAAAGACAGAAAGCTTTTAAACTCACTAAAAGATTTATCATAGACATTAGCTGTGCAAAAACTAAAGTTGGTTCCTGTATTTTCACTACAAACTGACTTTTTAGGGTTTGATAACAAAGATTAATATGAAAAAAGACATCATTACTTTAGCCTTTATTTCTATTTACGTATATACACTTTAAATATTGTTAAAATATTAACGATTATTGACATGAGCATTTTTTGTGTGAAACCGGCATTTATTCAAAGTGAGCAAATTCCATCAGTTATTGAGAGTGATTAGTTTTTGATTCTGACATAAAAATCATCAATAAACCAACAAGAAGTTCATCAGGAGAAACAAAATGATAGGTTTTTATTTCATTCATTCATCAGTCCAACAAACCAACCAAACAACTAACTAACAAACCAATTAGTGAACTGCCCAACCATTTAGTTACCAACCAACTGACCAATTAACTAATTACCAAACCAACCAATCAACTGACCAACCAACAAATCAACCAAGCAACTAACAAACCAACCAGCCACCTAACTAACAAACCTATTAATGAACTGTTTAACCAGTTAGTTACCAACCTACTGACTAACCACCTGACCAATTACTCAACCAGCAACTAACAAACCAAACATCCCATTAACTGACCAACCTACATTTAATAAATTTTTATTATATAACGTTTCTTACTAAAGATAGATTCTCAAAGTAAAAAATCTTAAATTTAGATTTATTTATAATCAAGAATGTTATTATTGAACTGCTGAAATAAATAAAGCGATCTCATTGATGCCTTATGAAGCTATGAATGTGTGTTTATCTGCTACTTGTGTTTACATGAAAGTAAGATCCAGAAAATGAGCAGCCTCTCAAAGATAAGACTGTAGAACCAGAGAAACTCTGAGAAACTCTGCCTCGTCGTCATTTATCACAAACCTTCTGGGTTTAAAGCTTCTTAGCAGGTGGGATCTCTGCAGGTGTGCACGTACAGTATCCGCAGAGCGTCCTTGTTTTTGTGACTGTGTGTGTGTGTTTGTGTGAGTGCTGGCGGTTGGGGTGGGGGTCCGGGCCAAGGCCGTCCTCCTCCTGAGCCTTGAACTGAGCCTGAGCGTGAGAGTGAGCTTTGTGCGCACCGTCGGGGATAAGCCCCCGGACGCTGGAATGTAAGGAGTAGTTGTGAAAGGTTCTGATGAGGACCAGACCACCCGGCTGTCAACATCGTACACAACTGCCTCCTCCTCGGCCCCCCTCCTTCTCTGGCTGCTCTGCAAGCCCCCCCCCCCCCTGTTAACCCACCTCGTATCTGCAGAGTGATTAATGCCGGTACACGAGGGAGGGAAAAATCTGACCGGATCAGGCGGGTTGCTTCTTCGCTGCAGAAAAACTAAAGGCTGATAATGAGAGGACGTTGAGCAGAAGTAAACACTCTGAGCTTAGTTTAGTTTTTCTTTTCAGGTACCAGGTACGCAAACTAAACTGTTATTATAACCATGACGCAATCTGAAATATGTTTAGTCTGGATTTATCCATCGCCGTTACAACAGACGCCTTTTTATCCATCGATGTTGGTCTTTTTATATTGCACATCGAACAACTCTACCTCGCAATCATTACACAAATAATAACTAATAATAAATAATACTTTTTTCCTGTACCAGACTAAATGATTGAGTCTGAAACAATTTGCACACCTCGAGTTCGACTCAATTTGCACGAGTCTGTCATGACTGTTGCTATTTGCTGTAATTTTTTTATCAAATAGTAACATCTCATCTGGTAATATGAGGAAAACAAACCAGATTTTTATGAGTTTAACTCTGACAAACACTAAAATTTAATTTTAGGGAAACTCATGAGTGACATCAAATAAAAAAAGGTCCTAAAATACAAAATATAAAGTACAATTTGTCTCACTACAAGAAGTAAAACCTAGGAATACACAGTCTTGTGTTTCAAAGTTATAAAGATTTTCAATTATTCTTATTTTTTTATTTCAAACTTTATTCATTGCTTAAAAAAAGTAATTCTATGTACAGTAAAAAGAAAATACAAATGAAATGAAAGGTGGCAGAAATAAGAAAAAAAATATTTTTACATTTGCCCCTTTTTCCTCAAATACAAATTCAAACAATAATGATCTTCAGTTAACAAAACAAAAACATAAAATCTTTTTAAAACAACAAATTATATGGATACAGATTGATTATATCGTCCCATATCTTTTTAACAATCCAGCCTTTATCAGTCTTTTGAACATGTACAGTGATTTGGCACTTTTAATATCATCTTCCAGATTATTCCACAATCTGACTCCTTGGATTGAGGTGCACCGTTCTTTCAAACAGGTTCTAAATTTAGGTTTTATGAACATTTTGGTCCCCTTACGATTATAACTTAATAATAATAATAATAAATTGGTGAATTTCAAATAAACTGGAGAAAAGTAATGCAGAAAAACGGGCAACTCAGGACTTCCAGTAAATAAAACATAACTCAAAAAACGTAATTTACCAAGAATTTTAATACAAACTCAACCAAAACATGTAAAAAGAAACAAATAAAGGTTCAAGTAGAGCCACAGAAACCAGTCAGTTTAAAATGTTTTATTTTTTAAAGATTTATCACAAACATCATCAGAGTGTCTGATTCTCTCCGGTACTTTCACAGTTGTTTTGTGTGGAATGTGCGGCTGCGGGCCGGTTCTAGTGTTACCAGCTTCAGGTCTGTTTGTTCAGAAAAGTGAACCGGTGCAGCAGCCCGTTACAAGACCTCCGGACCCCGAAACGTAAACCCACCTCCGTTTTGACTCGTTCACGTTCAGATATTCACTTCTGATTCCCTCCGAGCTCGGACCGAAGCGTTCTCAAGTTTACTCAGGTGGATCAGGCTCTGGTTCCAGCAGAATATTTCATTTAAAAAATAAATAAATAAAAAACAGCTTTGAAGCGGCGCTGCAGAACTCGTGTTATTTTATGTAGATCTAAGAGGTCGGTTCCAAAACTTTCCATGAGGGCTTTGCTGTTCGCCGCTGACTGAGAAACTTTATTTCCTTTTCTTCAAGTGTTACTCGTCCAATGAGACGTGAACAGACTTATTCATGTAGAAGAAAATAGGTTTTATTGCAAACGTTCATCTGCCTGCAAAGAAATGATCCTTTTTAAGAAATAAAGTATGAAATTTGTGTTTGTTTTTGCAACAAAACAGCCAAAAATCAAAAATTCATTCATTCATTTTCGCTATCAAAAAGATAAATGAACATAAAATGATAGTTACTAGTGATGCACAATATATGTGACCCGTCACATCGAAATGAGGATTAAGTCTAAAAGTGGGATATGGCAAATATAGTGTTTTAATTAAAATGTTTGCAAAAATTGCCTTTTGTCGAAACATAATGAATAAATGCCTTATCAATGTATCATTTGAATGAACTGTCTGAAATATAATCATAAAATAAAAATTTTAAGCACTTTTTTGAGCAGTAGCAACAAAAAACCTGATTTTGAGGAAAAATGCCTTAAAAGTTTGAGATTTTCCATGTGAGTTAGTAATGTTTTGTTTTTTTTCAGCTAGGAAATCTCAATATTCAAATATAATTTGAGGTTTTCTCTTAATAAGGACATAAACAATTCCTCATTAGAATTACATAAATGTATTATTGTAACCAACAAGACAAATTAAGTCATATATATGGATTTACTTAAGATATCAGAATAATTTAGGTATCAAAATATAGCATTTAAATCCATGAATCTGAAAATGTAATTAGGTCATTTTGACCAAATTGAATTAATCCTCATTTCGATATGATGGCTCACATATCGGTATTGGCCGATATTGGTCATTTTTTTTGGATTATTGGTATCGGTCCGATATTTAAAACTGGGCCGATATCAACATTCGATATTGATTTCCCACTTTTTAGCTTTGAGTTTCTGTTTTGGGAAGGGAGATGGTTGTTTGAGCAGTATCTCTTTGATCATGATAGTGATACTGATGCTGCGTAGCCAGGAATAACTGAAGTAGAGCCATGTCAGAGGTCTGGTTGTTTATTTACAGTATCAAGAAAAGACCCAAGTGTGTCTGTGCGTATATGTATATATTATTTGTGTGTTTGTGTAATATTGGTAAATATCAGTTATCGGCCATAAGAGCAATAATTATATCACATATCTACATCAGCTGAAATTTTCATATTAGTGCATCCCTAAAAAGTACGTATCTTTGATATTTGTCCCCAAACAGATTCATATTTGGGCTCCACCGCCGGCGTTCTACCGGAGACGTTACCGTCGCTCCACCCGATCCAGAGCGATGAGAGCTTCCCGACCGAAGACGACGGCGACGCCTTCAACCAGCCGACCCACAGGAGCGGCGATCGTCCCGTCCCCGAGGCGCCGATCATCATCAGCCCGCCGCAGACCCACAAACCCGACGTGTACGACCTGGAGTGGAGGGCGGGCCGGGACGGAGGCAGCCCCATCAACGCCTATTTTGTCAAATACCGAAAGGTGAGGAGAGAAACCGTCCTCGCGGGCCCGGATTGTCCACCGGGAAAGGCCCTGACGGTTTGTGTCTCCGTCAGGTCGACGAGATGGGAGCCATGGTGGGGAAGTGGCAGACGGTCCGAGTCCCCGGCAGCGAGAAAAGCCTGCACCTGTCCGAGCTGGAGCCCTCCAGTCTGTACGAGGTCCTGATGGTGGCTCGGAGCTCGGCAGGCGAGGGTCAGCCGGCCATGCTGACGTTCCGCACTGGAAAGGGTCAGTCCAACGACAACCGGTCAACCTTACCTTTCATTCCTTCCAGGTTTCATTCAGAAATATGGGTAAAAGTGACCAGATGCCACAAAAATTGTCATCTTGCCTTTCCTATACCTTAAATCAGTGATTTCCAACCAGGGGTATGTGTACCCCTGGGGTACATGAGCATATTACAGGGGTTACGTGGAAAAATTTCCCAGGTGTGTAAAAAAATTAATAAAAAAAGGACTGAGATATGTAGGACCCTATATTTTCCACAGTGAAAAAAATGCAAACGAAATCACGATATTGACACAAAATGGAATCCTGTATAAAACGCAGAATCTCACAGAATTTGCTCATTTGGGTGAGTTTCTGACATATTTTGGACAATACAATGTATTTTGCATGTTGTTGTTTCCTGCACCTGCCATTACCTGGTTTATTTATTTAATTACTTATTCACTTTCAAGGCAACATTTTTGTCTTTGTTTAATTTGAGTTGAAACGAATAAAATGCCTGAGAACTAAATGTTCTAGGGTGTTAAATAAACAATTTTCATTAAACAATCAGCTGTTGTACATTATAGTTTTGGAGAATCATCATTACGTTTGACTGAGGGGGTACTAGTGGTATGACAAAATGACTCAGGGGGTACACAAGTCTAAAAAGGTTGGGAACCACTGCCTTAAATCAGTGGTTCCCAAAGTTGGGGGTCCCAAAACATCAAGGTGGGGTCCTTTTTGTTACAAAAGAGTTAGGTTAGTGTACTTAAAATGCACAAAAGTAGCATAATGAATATTGTTACTATGCTCCAACAAGAGTTCGGGGCTCAGGTCTTTGCTGCTGGTATTTTGAGGGTCAAAGGCTGAAAAGTTTGGGAACCACTGCCTTAAATAACTCTCAATACAATGCCAAAGATTACTTTTTTGTGTTATTTTGTTTTAATACCATGAAACTCGGTATTTTTTAACATATCATCAAGCCTAGTCGTTTCTTTAGATGTGAAAATGCTCTAGTGGAGTGGTTCCTTCAAAAGTATTGTTCCTACACCATCAATGGTTGGTACCTATTGGTACTCATGTAGTTTGTACTTCAGGTGGCAGTCCTGTACTGCAGAATCTGCAGTACAGGACTGCCACCTGAAGTACAAACTACATGGGTACCAAGTATTTTGGTACCCATGGTTCCCAAACGTTCTGACCCCAAAAGAACTATGGCAAAAAGCCAATTATTCTTGGTTGATCAATACAAACATTGCCTAAACATGTATTTATTATTAATCTTTATTTAACCAGACAAATACCAATAAGCTTACAGAGCCTGGTTCTAAAGGCAGGCTATAAACATGTATGGTTGTGGACTGAGTATCCAGAGAAAAAATATGCAAACAGGAAACATTCTGTGTTCCTGAAAAGGTTTCTTCAACAAAATGACTTCTGGTCCTGAAATTCTGATGAAACCACGAGGAACGTTTAACAAATTTTTATTTTATTTTAACCTGCAGCTTTTCTTTGTTTGATTTCAGAGAAGAACACCTCATCCAGCAACAAGAATCCTTCCAAGCCCTCCATCGTTCCGCTTCCTCCCAAAGACGATGAGGAGAGACCCTCGAGGACGAACTTCGGAGTCAAACTCGACCGAGGTGGGTGTAACGAGGGCTTCTTTTGGGAATTCAAACCTCGTGAACTGAAGGACTAAAAGGGATGATGAGTGGAGTGGCTGCAATTGTGCCAAGTCCAACGGGGAACAGGCAGAGAAATAACCAAGATCTTGATGCTAAAAATCAAAAATATTTAGTATAAATATATGAAATATATCTTTTATCAATTTTTACTTCTTTTTGAGGGGTTGAAGTCTGGATTTGGACGATCAGTTGTCCATAATTCAGCACTTTTGATGTTTTGTTTGCAGGTTTTACTCTCTTAATTTCACCTCTTCTTAATCTTTTGACTAACCCTCTTCTCTCTCCGTCCCTCTTGCCCTCTCTAACCATGACTAAGCGTCTCGTCGGTAAGTACTCACTCTACACACCTTCTCCCTGGTGATTATGTCTGAATTATTTCCCACGTTTTGCCCGTTTGTGTACTTTATTTTATTTGTTGCGTTCCTGACCTAAAGGCTCTCCCCCACCCCCTCACAGTGCTGGAAGCTCCAGACCGGCCCACCATCTCCATGGCCACGGAGAGTTCGGTGTACGTCGGGTGGATCCCGCGGGCCAACGGCGGCTCTCCGATCACGGCCTTCCGGGTGGAGTACCGACGCGGCCGCAGCGCCGAGTGGGTCGTGGCGGCGGACCGCATCTCTCCCCTCAAACTGTCCGTGGAGATCCGTAATCTGGAGCCCGGTGAGTTTTTGTTTGTGTTCACGGTACGAACTGAGGATCACGAGAAGGACCGTTCACACCCAGCGTTTTCCCGCCCGCAGGGTCCGTGTACAAGTTTCGGGTCATAGCCGAGAATTCGCACGGCGACAGCCCCCCCAGCACCCCCTCCAAGCCGTACCAGGTTCCACAGGCCAGCCGCACGGCCGACCGCCCCGTGGTCGGACCGCACATCTCCTCCACGGACGCCATCAGCGACACGCAGATCATGCTGCGCTGGACCGTGAGTCACGCCAGATTACATGTTCTTTACGTGTTTGGTTGTTTTCCAGAGTTAGATCCCTTAAATTTATATGAGTTTAACTTCTGACCCCTAAAATTAAAATAATCACACTTTAAGCTACTAACTTGTATTTTGCTGCTTTTAGCTTCTAGATCGTATTTTGCTGCTTTTAACTTAAGCCTTTAGCTTACCTTTGTTCCCGTTCAGATAGTTGTAACTTTTAGCCTTTATGTTCCTTTGCTTACATACAGCCTGTTAATTCCTGAGCTTCAGGCAGAGTATCCGTACTGTTAGCAGCTGAAAAATCTTTCTTTCTTTGTGTTTATATCTAACAATGTTTTCTGTTTTTAATCCAGTATAATCCATCGAGCAACAACAACACTCCAATCCAGGGTTTCTACATTTACTACAGACCCACTGACAGCGACAATGACAGCGACTATAAAAAAGACGTGGTGGAAGGTAAATAAACATTCAGCTCGTTCAGGAGATGGGTGCTATCATTTGGTTTCATAACTTTTATTCTTTAGTTTAGCTTTTAGAAGACTGGCTCTAATTTTGGAGTTCTTGTATTATTTTCAGATTGTAATCATAATTTTTGCTACTGCTCTGTTACTTTGTGGCTACTTTAGCAAGTTTGCTCTATTTTTGTCTTTGTATTTTATTTTGTATGCTTTTAGCAACTGTTTTGTTGCTTGCTGTTTTTAGTTATTAGTTTCTATTGTTTTAATTTTAGCTACTGTTCTGCTTATCAACCAGTATATTACTTTTAGTCATTTTTTTGCTTCTTCTAGCTAGCCTTTTGATACTTTTAGCATTTAACTAGTGTTGTTCTCTTTTTAGCTGTTAGGTAATATTTTGCTTTCTTTCAGCTATTGTTTCTTAACATTTACTCACAGTTCTGCTACTTCTAGCTAGCCTGATGGTACTTTAGGTTGTAGCTAACCCTTTGGAATTTTTAGCTTTTAGGTGATATATTGCTTTTTCTAGCTATCG
The DNA here is from genome assembly GCA_031762495.1 of Anablepsoides rubrolineatus. Taxonomy (NCBI): domain Eukaryota; kingdom Metazoa; phylum Chordata; class Actinopteri; order Cyprinodontiformes; family Rivulidae; genus Anablepsoides; species Anablepsoides rubrolineatus. The sequence goes on along the minus strand of JARVGW010000624.1, from coordinate 21,251,463 downwards.
TTTCTCTGCTTTTAGTAATGATATTCTTCTTCTAGCTAGCTCTTTGATTTTGATGCTTTAGGTTTTAGCTCATCTTTTGCTGCTATCAGCTAAAGTTGTAATTTCTAGCTGAACCTTTTGCTACTTTTCACTTATAGCTAGTTTTTTTTCTACTTTATCAAGTGTTCTACTACTTCTGGTTTTCTGCTTTCTTTTAGCGTTTAGCTGGTGTTCTTTTAGCTTTTAGCTAGTGTTCTTTTAGCATTTAGCTGGTGTTCTTTTAGCGTTTAGCTAGTGTTCTTTTAGCGTTTAGCTGGTGTTCCTGTTTTAGCATTTAGCTGGTGTTCTTTTAGCGTTTAGCTGGTGTTCTTTTAGCGTTTAGCTAGTGTTCTTTTAGCTTTTAGCTAGTGTTCTTTTAGCTTTTAGCTAGTGTTCTTTTAGCATTTAGCTGGTGTTCTTTTAGCGTTTAGCTGGTGTTATTTTAGCATTTAGCTAATGTTCTTTTAGCATTTAGCTGGTGTTCTTTTAGCGTTTAGCTGGTGTTCCTGTTTTAGCATTTAGCTGGTGTTTTTTTAGCGTTTAGCTAGTGTTCTTTTAGCTTTTAGCTAGTGTTCTTTTAGCATTTAGCTGGTGTTCTTTTAGCATTTAGCTGGTGTTATTTTAGCATTTGGCTGGTGTTCTTCTTTTAGCATTTAGCTGGTGTTCTTTTAGCATTTAGCTGGTGTTCATCTTTTAGCGTTTAGCTGGTGTTCTTTTAGCATTTAGCTGGTGTTATTTTAGCATTTAGCTAATGTTCTTTTAGCATTTAGCTGGTGTTCTTTTAGCGTTTAGCTGGTGTTCCTGTTTTAGCATTTAGCTGGTGTTTTTTTAGCGTTTAGCTAGTGTTCTTTTAGCTTTTAGCTGGTGTTATTTTAGCATTTGGCTGGTGTTCTTCTTTTAGCATTTAGCTGGTGTTTATCTTTTAGCGTTTAGCTAGTGTTCTGCTTCTTTTAGCTCTAACAACTTGTTCTTTCAGCCTCGGCCTTCATTCTGTAGTTTTCTTTCTGTTTGTTCTGCAGATTGAGTTAACAAACTGTTTGTTGACAGCTTCGGCTGGTCGTAGCCGTAAACTCACACCTGACAGATAAACGAGCCGAGCGGAGAGAGGAATGGATCCTGAGAGGAGCTGTTTCTGATTTATAGCTCTCTCTCTCTCTCTCTCTCTCTCTCTCTCTCTCTCTCTCTCTTTCTCTGGGCACCGGAACTTCTCTGAAATCTGTTTTTAATAAATGACGAGGGGCTGAAACCTGAGCCCAGCTGGAGCAGAGCGGATCAGATTTGATCGATCCTGAAGGCATTGAGTCCAAATCCTCTGAGCCGCTTTGGGACAAATGTCCTGTTTGACGTTTGGATTCAAGATGGCTGCCACGTCTAATCAAGCAAACACAAAAACGAGTCTAACTCAACAAACTCTATAGCTACAGAGTTTAAATTCAGCGTGGTGGTAGCTGATTCTCGAGGGCTAACTGGTCTTTGTTTAAAAACTTCGGCTCGTGTTCGCTGACCAAAACCAGCAGCTTGTTTCAGCCTCATTTGTTGGAAATGTAGCAGTTTCATGTGGAGAGCTGTCGTCCAGTGTGTGATTCCAAAGTACTGTGAAGTGTGACAGTGTGTGGTGGGGCGGCAGCAGTGTATGTGTGTATGTGTGTGTGTGTGTGTGTGTGTGTGTGTGTGTGTGTGTGTGTGAGTGGGAATCCTGGAGGCGAGCCAGAGCAAACATGAAGCTGCCATATATGGAGCTGGACTGGAGTAAAACAATCGTCTGGGTTCTGCTAGAAGCCCGGAGCAAAGACTGACTCAACAGAAAACTATTGGTTGGAATAATTAAAACGCCGTCTTCTTCTTCTTCTGTGGTTTTTCAGGTGTAAAAACCTGGCACATGATTGCTCACCTGCAGCCGGAGACCTCCTATGACATCAAGATGCAGTGCTACAACGGCGGAGGGGAGAGTGAATACAGCAACGTCATGATCTGTGAGACCAGAGGTGAAGAGAAAACAGTGACTCAGCAGAAATTCTCTCACTCTGCAGGGTTTTTTTCACTTCAGTAGAAAAAAGAACTTATTGGTTTCTTAGTTTCTTCATCATCAGTGATTTTTTTTGTAGAAAGAAAAAGAGGAAAAGAAAAGAAATAAAAAAAGAGGAAAAATATACAAGAAAACACAGGCGACCACACACCTGACATCAGTCCACTCTCACTCTGCAGTTTTTAACGTCTCCGTTCTGCCGCAGCTCGTCAGTCGTCGGGGTCGCCCAGCCAGCACCCCGTCACCCCGCCGGGCCCCCACCCTCCAGACTCCCCCGGCTCCCCGGGGGGCTTGCTGTACCTGATCGTGGGCTGTGTTCTGGTGGTGATGGTGCTCATCCTGCTCAGCTTCATCGCCATGTGTTTGTGGAGGAATCGCCAGCAGAACAACATGCACAGTGAGAGTTACAGTCTGTTCCGTCATAAACAGAAAAATAAAAGTCTCATTTTTTATTAATATTCAGCCTCTTGGCAGCTCTGGCACCATCGTGTTGGTTCCCAGTGCGTATACGGATCCCTTGAGGCTCGCAAAAGTCTTGGTCATTGTTCAGAAAAAAATCTTTATTTGACTGTTTGGAAATGGAAATTTTTCTGTTTTTCGTGTTAGATTTACTGGAAATCTGAAAAATGTGTCAAAGGTCTGTTTTCTGTAATATATTTAAGCAATTTAACTTCATTACTAACGTCTAAAGTTTGAAGGTTCCTGGAGGTTTTCCACCTCATAAGAAAGAGTTGAAATTAGTGACGAGGCCCTGACAAAACCATTCGTCTTAGTCGGTCTCATGTTCCTCACTTTATCTCCTAAAAAGCTTTTTCCATTTCTATATTTTTAAATTCTTAACCCCTTAGCAGTCTTTGGAAACATTTAAAGGCAAAAAATCGCACCGTTTTTGCATGGTAAAACCAGAAGCTGCTCTTCATATTAGTGACAAACTCACCTTTTTTTGATGGGTTTCCTTCATTTTTGCTTCTACTTTTAATTTAATACAGGTTTACATTCTCGGCCGGTTTCTAAGGTTCTTCTTCTATGTATTAAAAAAGTTGTTAAACATCTGAGTGGTGCACTGCTGCTACTAGTGGTGAGAAAGTGTATTGCACTTTATTCTAAATCAATGCGGTCCTTGACTGTTCTAGAGACTGTGGAGAGTCCAAAAACAATCAAAACAAAACGTTAAACAGGAAAGAAACTTGCTCTGATTTATAAAATACCATCAAATAACAGATTTTATTAAGATCCAGGTAGAACAGCTCATGTTCAGATTAATAAACATGAATAAAATGGGTCTGGCCCACCTCTGGCCCACCTCTGAAGGTGTTTAGAGGCAGACCTCATCAGTTTTCTCTTCTCTACCCCTCAGAGTACGACCCTCCTGGTTACCTGTACCAGCCGGCAGAGCTGAACGGTCACATTTTGGAGTACACCACGCTGCAGCCAGGTGGCGGCAGCAGCCACATTAACGGGGGCATCCACGGGGGCTACGGCCACGGGGGCCAGATGTTACCTCAGGGGTGCCACCACCTCCACCACAAGCTCCCCAACGGCGTGGCGCTGCTCAACAGCTCGGGCAGCGTGTTCCCGCACGGCCACGACGGCGCTCTGCCCCACGGCGCCCACGACTGCGAGCACCCCCACCCTCACCCTCACAACCACCACCACCTGAACGTGAGTCTGGAAGCTTTGGAGAAGTTTTAACAGTTCAAAGGTTGAAGTAAACTCACAATGATGAAATCTTGTTTCAGGGTGGAGGGATGTACACGGCTCTGCCTCAAACAGAGAGTTCTGATTGTATGAGCTGCCAGAACATCTGCAACAACAACAGGTCAGACCATAAACCTCCTTTATCGTGATATTTTACTAACAGAAAGATGAAAACATGAGCTCCCTTTCTTCTCTGGAAGAGTTGCTCTGAGGAGCAGGAAATTCAATGAAACAAGCGTCGTTGATTCTGAAAATAAAACTGTAATAATCCTGAATGTTCCTTGTATTTTATGAGCTAAGAATACACACACACACACTCACACACACACACACACACACACACACACACACACACACACACACACACACACACACCTCCTGCTTGTCCTGTTTATGTATTTAAGGGTTTCCAGCATCACAGTTTACTCTGTGAGCATTCAGCCAGCAGAGCTAATGAGCTCCGTGTTTATTTACCTCCGGCTGCTGGGGGAAGCAGGGGTGTGTGTGTGTGTGTGTGTGTGTGTGTGTGTGTGTGTGTGTGTGTGTGTGTGTGTGTGTGTGTGTGTGTGTG
>JARVGW010000624.1:21225035-21235462 GCA_031762495.1 Anablepsoides rubrolineatus | reverse complement strand
CCCCCCCCCCCCCCCCCCCCCCCCCCCCCCCCCCCCCCCCCCCCCCCCCCCCCCCCCCGGGCGTTAGGGGTGGCTGATGTGCCCCCCACTGGACCCCACTTGGTGGCGCCCCTGTTTCGCAGGTGTTGAGCTAAAGTTTGGTAGTAGAGGAGAGTCATCCTGAACACAAAGTTTGATCCTAAAAGTCTGACCTGAGAGGCTCCCAGGTGGAAAAACAAAACAAACTGATAAATAAATAAATAAATAAAAATAAATAAAATAAAAAATAAAATAAAATAAAATAAAATAAAATAAAATAAAATAAAATAAATAAAAAATAGGCCGGACAGAAGTGATCTTGTCAGCGCAGGGATATACGGATGCCCGTGTGGACACTCTGATTATTGTCGGCGGCTGGCGGTGAGATGGACCCGCGGAGAGAAGAAGAAAGCAGCCGTCCTGCCCTTTTTTCTCTCTCTCTCTCATCTCAAACCGTGGGAGTCATGAACCGCTGCGAGGTGACGCCAAACTTCAGCTTCAGACACGCCGATGTGATTAATCACCGTCCGAGCCTCCGTTAAAAACCCTCCGCACCGCCCCGACTGCTCCTGCTCTCCTTATCGAAACAACAGCATCGGGACCATCTTGCGCAGCGGTACCGGGGGCGGGGAGGAGGGCAGAACCGAACCGAGCCGAGCGGAGAGGAGCACAGCGGAGCGGCCACTCCGGGGAATGTCGACCGGCCGTCGGCCTCTACTGCTCTCAGACAGCCGCCGAACCGGGTAGAGTAAACACAACACTGACACCACCGGAGCTAACCCCGCACAGTTAGTTAGTTTTATTTATGTTTTAACACTCCCCCCATCACTTCTATTATTTTAATTATTTTCAGGAAGCCAATAATAACAAAGTTGGATTAGCTAGCTTGTGGCTGCAGATGTGCGCGAGCTGATCGACGTCAGCTTTAAAGCCTGGCGGAGACATGAGATTAGCATGCTAGCTTAGCCGCTGACAGAGAGAGGGGAGGGGGGGTTCACGTCAGGGGCCATGTGCCCTCAAATCCCCCTGACATTATTATTAATAATAATAATTAAAAGGAAAAAATCTAAATAGAAAGCTTGTCACTTTCCTCAAACAGCTGTTTTTGAGTCCAGATGTGAACGCCTGACATTAGCTCAGCTAGCTAATGTGGCTAAACAGCTTAAACCGTGTTGATAGCTGTCACTTCAGCTATCAACACGGTTTGTTGTTTTAACTCATTAAATATATATATTTGAGTTAGCTTTCAGATGTTTTCATACGGGTTATTTTACATTTTAATGAGATTTTAGTTGTTTTTTGTGCAGCTTTTATAAGTGCTTACGTGCAGCTTCTGATAAATAGTGTTTATTTTATGCTTTTCTTTTTTTTTTGCTTTCTCTCTGTCTCTCTCAGCATATCTATAAATACTTCCCTGTGGTCTTGTGAACCTTAGGTAACCCTTGATCAGCTTGTTGCATGTGTGATAATGTTTTTCTTAAAACATGTTGGCAGGAAAAAGCTTCCTGCTCCTCTTCTCTAGTGCAACTTTATATGTGTGCATATGCATATATGTGTGTGTGCATATGCATCTACAATATCCTGGTGAACTATATATAGCACCTAACAGAGTTTGCAACTTGATCCAAATTGTGTTTCAGGCAGTGTGTTTTCTTTCCCGTAGAGGTGAAATGTCTCACTTTCTAAGCTTTGCGCTGCTTCTTTTTATTTTAAAAAGTACATTTTATCATCTGTTATTGCTACCCAAGATGAGCGACGATGTTGTTTTTGTCTGTGTGTGTTTTGGAGTGTTAGCAAAATATCTCATGAGCCACTGGATGGATTTGAATGAAATGCTCAGACTGTAATCCGTGGATGTACGTCTATAATTAAATGTCTTTTGGGGTGAACCCAATTCAAGATGGCCGCCAAAGACAAAAATGTCTACGGGATCTGGAACGAAAGGTTGTTGTGGTAGTAGCTGAGACTGATCGCAAACACAAGCTTTGAGCAACAGAGAGATCTGCTTTTAACTTTGTCCTTATTTATAACATTCTTCACCTGCATCTATCAGCAAAATTTCTCATAACAACTAGTGTGTAGGCTAGATTAAAGCTGATATAAGGTAAATCATAGCCAAAAGTAGCAAAAGGCTAACGTAAGCCAAAGGTAGCAAAGAGACATATTGCTGGTGAAAAGCAGCAAAAGGCTAAGCTAGAAATCAAAAGCAGCATTGCTAGACAAGTGGCAAAATACCTCTGCTAGCCAAAAGTAAGGAATCACTAGCTAGAAGCTTAAAGTAACCAATGCTAGCCAAAAGCAGCAAAAGGCTAGCTAGAAGCCAAAAGTAGCATTTGTAGACAAAAGTAGGACAAGGCTAGCTAAATGCCAAAAGCAGCAAAAGGCTAGCTTATAAGCCAAACATAGCATTGCTAGAAAAAAGTAGCAAAAGGTTAGCCAAAAGTAGAACAAGGCTAGCTAGAAGCTAAAAGTAGCATTGCTAGACAAAAGCAGACAAAAGACTTCTGCTAGCTAAAAGTAGGGAAATACTAGAAGCTAAAAGTAACCAATGCTAGCCAAAAGCAGCAAAGGGCTAGAAGCCAAAAGTAACAAAAGGTTTTACCAATGACATAGCTAGCTAGAAGCTAAAAGTAGCAAAATGTTAGCCAAAAGTAACACAAAGCTAGCCAAATGTTGCAAAAGACTAGCTGTAAAAAAAAGTAGCAAAAGGCAATGTATAAGATAAATATAGTAAACAGTTAATTAGAAGAACCAAGTAGCAAAAGGCTAACTAAGGTTAGCTAGTAGATGAAAGTAAAAAAAGACTAGTAGTTAGAGGCTTACTGGAAGATAAAGTAGCAAAAGTTTAGCCAGAAGTAAGGCAAGGCTAAAGCTAGAAGCTAATGGCAAAAGGCTAGTTTGAAGTTTAAAGTAGCAGACGAAGACAAAAATAGAGAGTAGTTAAAACAGATTAAAAAATGTTTCTAAATCAACCAAGCAGATTTCGTTTCATCTATATGTAAATCTTTTGTAAAAAGTTAGAAGTTTTAAAAATGATTAGAAAAAAACTTCTTGGCACTCATCTCCTGAATAAGCCGAACGTTTTGATATGAGTGGCACAAAAAGGTATGAAGAAGTAGTTGTATTGTAAACCACCATATGGAAAAATAACTTGGTTTGAGTGTTGGATTAGCACCTAATTCAAAATGAACCTTCTTCCCGCGTTTATCTTCTTTCTCTGCTGATCTGGACAAACAAACATGGCGGCAGCCACAGATCCACACAAACCTCTCGTTGCACACTGACACAGATTTGGTGAGCTGCTGCCGACCGTGTTTCCTATCTGCTCCGGTGATCTGAGAACTTTGGGGTGAGTTACAGGGAGTGTCGCTTGAGGTGAGCTATGAAAGAATAATGTGATACTGAGAATGTTTCCTAACAGCAGACACTTAAGCACAGGAGGCCTAAGAAATAAAATAAAATAAATAAAATCTCAATCTTATTCCTAAAGTTGAACTCCGTCTGTGACCTCTTTGTTCTATTTCATATTGTCATCCCGGTGCGGTCGGGTTGATGTTTTGCATATTTTGCATACAGGGCTGCGAGCGGAAAGTATTCCTGTCAGCAGCTCGTTAAAACCTTTGTAAAATCCTGTGTATTTAATCACAGCCAGACAAAATTCGGAGCTCTAGGCAGAACTTTATTGTGATGTGGAAGCGGTCAGGTGAGGGCAGGACCATTTGAGCACCACTGTCTGCATTTCTATTTTACAGTGTTGTACTTTTACTGAAGTATCACTTTGTGGTACTTTATACAAGTATCTTACCAAAAAATTATTTTGGTTAAAGTCTCCTTTAGGAATTTTACTTGAGTAAAAATAGTATCTGATATTTTTTTACTTAAGTATTAAAAGTCAAAGTATTGATTTAAAATGAGCAGTCAGATTTTACGTAATGACATTTATTAGGAGGTGACCTCCCCAAAAACATGCAGAAATGACTATATTGTATTAAAATAATTAATTTATGTTAAATTTAGTCTAGCTGTTTCAGTTTATAAACATATATCAAGGCTGCCCAAAGCTTTTCAACAAAATTAATATCTATCTGAGGGCTGCAGCCAAATGTAATAATATAATTCATGAAATACAAATACTTTTTAAATACAGTCCTTTTATTTTAATGATTATGTCCTGCTGGAGTGTGACATGATTTGTTTGTGTACAAACTAATACAGTATCAGAATTTTATATATTTATACTTCTCATTTAACCACAATTAAATTCACTCTATCTAGGAGGCACAATATGGATAGTATTTATTTTTTACTATAACAACTGGAATGAAAACAAGCTAAATAAAGTAAAAATAATGACTTTCTACTTCTTCTTTTTTTTTTATAAAAAAGTAAGAAGTAGAAGTACAGATAATTGTGTGAAAATGTAAGAAGTAGAAGTAAAAAGTAGACTGAAAAATAATTACTCAAGTTAAGTACAGGTACACAAAAAGTCTACTTAAGTACAGTAACAAAGTATTTGTACTTAGTTACTTTACATCTCTGGTGTTTTAAAATGCTGTTTCATAGAAGCAAGACAGTCGTTTCTCCAGCTGCAGAACAACACGCAGCAGATGTGAACATCAGGTGTTCACATCTGTTTTCCTCCTGTGGCTTTTCTTCTTCTCAGGAACTATGTTGCAAACAAACTAAACGTCACATCAGCCTCACGTTTGGATATTTTTTGCCCGTGAATGCTAAAGGTGCATAAAAACATTATTCAAGCATCATGATTCAGCGTAGAATCACTCAAATCTGAAAGAATCCAGAAAATGTTTGCTTTGCACTGCAGAATCTATCTTTATTTGGTTTGACTCCAAAAGTTAATCAGTTTTAGACGTGCATCTAAAGATTAATCCCCGAATGTTTCATTAAAATCCATCCAGTGCTTCATTAGATATTTTGCTAACATACTTAAGACCCATGCTAAATATCAACATTTATATTCACCTTATAAAAAACATTTCTAAACCTGTTTGATAGAAAATCAGAACTTTCAGTCTGTAAGAAAAGAAAAAGTTGCAAAGTTTCTTTAAAAATAAAACACTTCAATAGTTTTAAATCTTAATTTAAGTTTTGGTTTAAATGAAAACAAAACGATTTTATAGTGTTGTGATCCAGAAAGCTGTTTTTGTTTTTTGATTTTTTTAAATCGTCTTCCTTGTCTCAGGTATTTCCTCCTCGTCAGTCTGTTTGTTCAGCCTTGTGGCGTATTCCCGTTGCCATGGCAACGGGCATTTGTTTGCTAAACATATTAAAAAGTTGAACGACTTGTTAGAAATGCGGCCCGTGGGACGAAGGACGGCCCGCGGAGTCGGTGTTTTTCAAGAAGCGCTTGACATTGACCGAGTTGATGCCGGTGCTTACTGTTACCCGAATGACCTTTGACCTGTTTAATGAAAGTCGAGCGGTTTTTAGTTTAAATTATTTTCCTACAAAATAAAAACACCCCTACCATAATCCTAACGGGATTAACGGTAGATTTAAAGATTATTTCAGGCAATTGGAGTGACAGCTCTGTGGAAAAGTCTGTCAGCAGAACATGAATGAAACTTGCAGAACTTAAAGTCAGCCCTGGCCAAGATGGCCGCCACAACAAACTGACCTTTCAAATAATGGCCACGACTCGGTCGGTTTTACAGATATTGAGCTAAAAATTGCTGTGGTAGTAGCCGAGACTGACTCCCATCATGTGCTTTAAGAAACTGTCTGTCAGCAAAATATCTCAGTGTGTTAGCCTAAAGCAGAAAGAATCTGAATCAGTTTTATTGCCATTGTCAATGAACAGGGTTCACAGACTAGCAATTTGCTTCGGTGTAAAGGTGCAATAGGTATCAAATATAACAATGAAGAAAATACAAAGGATAAAAAGAAAAATAGAATAAAAAAATAGAAAATGCATAACGTGTGTACACCAGTTCAGTACAGTAATCACAGCAGACAATATATTTGGAGTAATGCAATTAGATCCATTGAAAACAATTGACCAGAAAGAAACAAAATGCTAGCTAAAAGGTAAAAGTAGTAGTCGTTCACAGTACATACTTTAAGTGCCAGAGCTTTAATTAGAACTTTAACTTTATTTTTGCATGCAGCCCCATTTGTCTGTTAGCAAAATATCTAAAGAACTGTTGGATGGATTTTATTGAAACGTCCAGGAAGTGATTGTTGGATTTACATCCACAGCTCATTAACTTTTGGAGTCGACCTTATTTAAAGATGGCCGTCACAGTCAGCTAAACCTGGAAATTTCAGCTGGTTTCGCAGATGCTGACACAAATTTTAGAGTGGTAGTAGCTGAGAGTCATTCATGGCCCATACTGTGACAGTTTTACCAAAACAGCATTATCTCTGTTATTACTCAACATCTAATGAGTGTGAAGCCCATTCAGTGGCTCATGAGATATTTCGCTAACAGACATATTTTTGTTTAATGCATCTGTGGTGACTCGGCTGCTGCTGCACCAAATTTGAGGTCAGTAACTGTAAAATTGCTTGTCATTTTTGTGGCTGTGGCGGCCATCTTTAAAGTGGCTCGTTTCTTCAGTAAATCAGCTGTAGATCTGGAGCTTTACGTCTCTTTTCTCCAAGGCTTCTCTGTTGTCAGGAGCTGTCCGTCTGTAACCGTATGAGCTCCTTCGTCACGTTATTTATTATTCATCTGTCGGCGCTGTAAAACACTTTGACCTCGTGTGTTTCTCATGTTCACCCGTGTCGCAGCAGCTCCGTGGCGTCTGCCGCGTGTGTTAGAGACGACTCGGCTTCACGGACTTTCTGGAACACCTTGGGTCCTCTGTGTGACCCGGCGGGGCCAGACCTGGGCCCTCGCTACGATCCACCCTCCCAGCTACGACCACTTTCAAAATCTAGCTGAGTGTTTTATGTTTGCTAAGGTCGATTAGCTGTGGTAGCCATTTTGAATTAATTTTGCTCTAAAAGTTAAAAAGTTGAAGAAAGATCTGCAGGAGCAAACATGGCTTTAAGTTTTTTTTGTTTTTTTGGGGGGGTTTAATGCTAGAGCTATTAACGCTAATGCAAAGCTTACACTAATTCTTACATGGAGCTAAGGCTAATGTAAAGCTTATAGTAATGCTAACAAGGAGCTAACATTAATTCAGAGCTACACTATTACTAAAACAGAGCTAACGAGTTCGCAAAAGTAACTAATGCAGAGCTAACGTTATTTCTAATGTGGAGCTATCACTAACATGGAGCTAACACCAAAGTGGAGAAAACACCATATATCTGGCGCATTATCCAGACGGCTCTGTGTACTGCTAAATTGAAACCAATACTATTATGGAGCAAAGAATAATGCTAACATAGAGCTAAAACTAACGCAGATCTATACTAAAGCTAATGAGGAGCTAATGCTAACATGGAGCTAACACTAACGCAGATCTATACTAAAGCTAATGAGGATCTGACGTTAATGCTAACATGAAGGTAACGCTAACGTGGAGCTAATGCTAACATGGAGCTAACACTAACGCAGATCTATACTAAAGCTAATGAGGATCTGACGTTAATGCTAACATGAAGGTAACATTAATGTGGGGCTAATGCTAACATGGAGCTAACACTAACGCAGATCTAAACTAATGCTAATGAAGAGCAAACAATCACATTGAACTAACACTGAGGATCTGACATTAATGCTAACATAGAGGTAACGCTAACGTGGAGCTAAGGCTAATGCGGCGGTATACTAAACTTAACATGAACCTAACATTAACACAGAGCTAATGTGGAGCAAACTCTAATGCTAACTTGGAGCTAACACAAATGCAGAGCTAATGCTAATGCTGAGCTTATGCTAACAATATGAACTTGTTTAATTACCTGAAACAATGCCATAAACCAGAGTATGAGAAAAGCCAGAAAATGTGAATTGAGACGTCAGCTACAAAAATATATACTCAGCTGGGAATCCTTGATAAGATCCAGAAGGAGCTGCTTAAACATTAGTTTGACTGATTTTAGAACACAGAGTTCAATTGTCATCTGTTAATTGTCATATTAATTGTTGTCGGCTTTATGCCACAATTAATTGTATATATATATATTGCCCCACCCAGTGTCAGATACATTGATATTATTTAGTTGCAGACTGTTAAACACACCTTCTCTAAGAGTGAACAAATCTGGTACAAGTCCACGTCGCTCCATCTTACTTTAAAGATTTCCCTCAGATTAATGGCGGTCTGGATTTTTACCCCATTAGGGCTGCAGAGCAGATCTGTTTTCTTTAGCTCGTCTGCTGAATTTGATGGGGATCTGGCATTAACTGTGTTATCCAGACGGCTCTGTGTAGTGTAGCCTTCTGCTGTAAAAACCATCAGTACAGAGTCACCGACACTAAATCTCTCTTTTACCTCTTAAGTTATGAACAATTAACATCCTTATTGTTATTATTCAACTTGTCTAAATTCTGCAGATGATCGGAGTTTTTCTATGTTCAGTTGCTCCTGACTGAACCTAATGACCCATAAAAAGGCGACACACCTGAAACATCATAACTCAACCGAACTTCATTCGTTACATTCTGATCTCAACAGACAAAAGGGAATTAAAGACTATGACTAAGAAACAATTAGTACTTGGAGTACAGTGACGTTTCCGCGTGACTTTTCAGAACCACAAAGGCCGTAAAATCGGACCCGTTCTCCTTTTTTCTGTTAGAGAATTGTGTTCATTTCATAATAAAATATCCCTTTTGTAAAGTTTTTATCTAAACAGAACTGGTTTAAAAAAATTGACTGAATCTGATAAAAAGTTGGTTTAAATCCAGGTCCTCTGAGATGGGGACATGCAGAGACGGGGACAGGCAGAGACAGGGTGGAAATGTGAAGAGTTCTTATGACTAATCGCTCAGACCTGGTTTGTAAACAGACTAATTATTTGCAGCTTCAGCAGAACGTTTGTGAGGAAACCAGCCGCTTCAATATTTATCCAAACTGACTCAAAAAGAGACTGTAGTCTGTGTTTTTTATTGGTTCATTGTTTTTACTCAGTGTCCAGCAGATAAAACTATTAAAAGAACTAATAAATAAATAAATAACTAAATAAAAAGATCAACATTTCATCAAAGTGACCAGAATGAGCCTACGGCGCCTTTAAAGTGCAACATCAATTTTTTTGTAATAAATATGACCACATTTTTGGAAATACAATATTGATAACATATTGAAAACGTATTTTTGACGCAGCTGAGCTGAACAGTTGTTGAGATTTACGCATGTGAAGAAACAGGAAGTGATGTCAAAGGGGAATATCTGCATGTAAACACATCATTGCTACAATAACAACTCAGAAGAATCTGATGTTTTTTAGATTATTTTGAGTCTATCAGAGAGATGAAGAAGAGTCAATTAATGTTTTCAATAAACTAAAGTCAGGAAGTCCCCTTTGATGTCACCTCCTGTTTTGCTTTAGCCGAGCCAAGTTAAAAAATAAAAATCACAGTTATGAAAAAGTGAGGATAATTGTCATGTTTCTTAAATATAAAAATGTTTTTTATGGCTTTTTGTATTTGAAAGATTTGCATGTCACAGGTACTTTAAACGTGCGCAGTAAAAAAAGTTTAACCATGTTTATGTTGTCGGCCATCTTGAATTGTGTGGACTGTGTGGATATGCTGCAACAGAGTACCAAACAGTTGAGCTTTTTTCACCTTGATGTTTCTGTTATCAAAGACCGGAGCGGGGTCGACCGTGAACCTGTGTGATATTTATTATTAAGTTGGCGTCTCTTTCAGAAAAGGCCTATCTTTTCATAAGCATCCGCTCCAAGGTCGGCGTCTGGCCGCGTGATTCGTCTGCCTCCGTCTTTGTTGCACAAAGTGAGTCACGCTTGGTCAACAGCGGCAGCGGCGTCGGCAGCGTCTGATCCCATCCCGGTTTGAGTTAATGACTGACGGACCGACAAGTCTCCCCTCTGTGCCGACTCCAGCCGGTGTTGGTTAATAACTAATTACTGTTTGCAGGTAAGAGAGAGGGATGGGTGTTTTTATCTCCTGCCGCTAAAGGCGAAGGGAGAGTAAGGATCATTGTGTGTGTGTGTGTGTGTGTGTGGTTAGCAAGTTTTAATTGTATTTTAAAGTGCTTGTGACATGAATATACTCCAAATACAAAGAAGAAAATATCTTTATATTTAAGTTACGTGGCATAATACACTTGATTTAAAACATTTTGTCACACTATATTTTGCTTTGAAAGTGACATCAAAGGGGACCTCTTAAAGGAAGGTAACTTCCTGGTTTTTGTTTATTGAAATGTTGTTTGAGGGCAGCACGGTGGATCAGTTGGTAGAGCTGATGCCTCTCAGCAAGAAGGTTGCCGGTTCAAATCCCGGCCCGGGGACCTTTCTGGGTGGAG
>JARVGW010000624.1:21206311-21222919 GCA_031762495.1 Anablepsoides rubrolineatus | reverse complement strand
CACACACACACACACACACACACACACACACACACACACACACACACACACACACACACACACACACACACATATCTATCAGGACTATTTAACTATGTATGTAAGCTTTTTTTTTGTTCTATGTATGTAAGTTTGTAAGTTTTTTTTTTTTTTTTTTTTTTTGAGATTGTGTCATCAGCTAAAAATATTGACACGAGAGCAGAGGAACATCTGAGCTCCGTGTTTGTACTGCGATAACTTTTGACCATCTATTGTTCTCAAGAAACAGGTGTGGGAGGGTCGTGTCGAAACCTGCAAGGTTTTTTTAAATGTTTTTTTTTTGCAGATCGAGTTTAATGGGACAGACTCAAAAAAAATAAAACATCGTGTACAGCTAGTTTCAGAAGCTGGAGGGAGGTGTTTGTGTCAAACGGGCAGATCAGTGTTTACGTCTGTTAGGAAAATATCTCATAAACCACTCAATGGATTTTAATGAAACTTTCAGACAATTATCATTGGATGCACATCTACAACTGATTAACATTTAGTGTCAAGCAAATTAAAGATGGCTGCCACAGCTAATCAATCTTAGGCAGCACAAAATGGATATAATTTTGTTCATTTTGCAGATATTAACCTGAAATTCGGTGTGGAGGTAACCAAGAGTCATCCCGATCACATGGTCTGAGTGTGATTGATTGAAAATAATGAAAAATAATGAAAAACAGCCACAACTTCTCAACATATGACGATCTTAGCCTAAAACCTGAGCATTAAATGAGTGGGAGATATGTACTGGCTTTGTGCTTTGTTTTATGTATTGGGTTTAAATTCTGCTCACTTTAGCACCGATTATAATTACACTCTTACCCGTTCCAGGAAAGACAGCTAGCTGAGACCGGATGGGGGAAGTCTTTATCATCCGGCCTCATCAGACAAAAATAGCCTGAAAGCAAACGTAGATAAAAGTGATGACACCTTGAGTTTCAGCTGCACCGGTCCAACTCGGATCCTTCGTAATGAAGGTGACAGGTCCTCTGCTTCACGTGGAACATGAAACAGGGAGAGACAGCGCTCTCAGAACGTGCGCTGGAGTTTTTGTGGTTTTTGCAAAGTGTTTGGGACGGGGGCGGGACTTTAAACACTGCTGAGCTACTTCTGAGTTTCAGGTCCACCCCTTACCCTCCCGTTTAAACTCCCTTTTTGATCGGCTTCCCTTAAAGAGCCTGTCACCTCTCAGCGTCTCTCTGGCCTCGCTCTCTTATCTTAAGTTGATGTTGACCCTCGGGCTGAGGACAAACAGCAGCAACTGTAAAGGTTGCTATCTGCCTCCACTCATGACGTTGCTCTTTTTCTGTCCTTCAGCTGTTTGTTTGGTCCACGAGGGATCCTGGAGAGCAACATGGCAGAGTGTCAGCTGAGTGTCTAGCTAATATGTGGTGAGTCAACCAGCTAACAAGTTACTTTCTGATGAGGGAAGCTAAACATTTAGAATTTGATGCTGATTGTCATTCACACTATTGTTGTGGGTTTCATTAAAATGTGCAGCTGATTCAGGAGATGGATGCTGTGACTTATTTATGTATTTCACATGGAAATGCCTTTACCTCTTCAAGCTACTTATGCTCTTTTTAGTCTTTTTATGCTACTATTAGCGTTCAGCTACTGTTTTGCTACATTTTGCTGGAGCTATCATTCTTCTGCTTCTAGCTTTTAGCTAGCCTTATGCTAACCTGACTTGAAGCTTTTGAAACTTCTAGCTACTGTTTTGCTGCTTTGATCTGCTTTAGCTGGTCTGTAGCTACATTTAGAGTTTAGCTTCCTTGTGCATTGTTTAGCTAGTTTTTGATACTTTTAGCTAGCATTGTAAGTCTTTTGACTTGTAGCTAGCCTTGTCATAATTCTAACATTTTGCTGCTTACAACTAGCCTTTCGCTATTTTTAGATTTCAGTTCGCCTTTTGATACTTTAAGCCAGAGTTTTTCAGCTTTTAGCTTCTGGCTAGCGCTGGGATATATCTATTTGCTGCTTTTAGCTAACCTTTTGATACCTCAACTACCGTTTTGGTACTTAGCTTTTAGATACCATTTTGCTACATTAGAAGTTAAGCTCATTTTTGTCTACTTTTAGTCAGTGTTTTGCAACTTTTAGCTTTGGGCTATCACTTTGAGACTTGTAGCTATCATTTTGCTGCTTTTAGCTAGCCTTTTGATACTTTTAGCTACAGTTTTGCAACTTACCTTTAGCTAGCTTTTTGCTACTTTTAGCCAATGTTTTGCAACTTTTATCTTTAGGCTATCACTTTGATACTTATAGCCATTATTTTTGCTGGTTTTAGTTAGCCTTCTGCTGCTTTTAGCTAACCTTTGATTGGTTCTTTGGTACTTGTGCTTCATTTAGCTAGCATTTGGTCCTTTTGACTTCTTTTAGCTATCCTTTTGATACTTCTCTAACTATTGTTTTTAGCTTTTAGTCAGCCTTTTGTAACTTTTAGCTTCTAGCTAGCACTTTGCTTCTTTTACTTTTCAGCTAGTGTTTTGCTATTTAAAGCATTTAGTTAGTTTAGCTATCATTGGCTTCTTTTAGTGTTAGGTATCATTTTTCTCAAACTCCGCCCTGCTTCTTTTAGCTTAGTGACTTCAGCTCCTCCGGGACATTTCAGCTGCCATTTGCTGCTCAGTGTTTGTAAATTTCTCTTGTATTTCTTCTTCTTCTTCTGCAGTGTTTCCTGTCAGCGATGTGAGCTGCACTAACCAGACGTCCTCCTCAGTCTCCAGCCAGTCAAATGCACCCGGACAGTAAGGTGGCCAGTCATGGCAAGCAGGTCAGCAGCGACGGCCGGTCCAGCGTGAGCCAGCAGCAGCAGCAGGGAGCTGCCACACACCCGGGCTCTAAGGGACCCGGCAGCCATGGGGTCAAATCCAACCAGATGTCCCTCAGCAGTCCGGGGCTGAAGTCCGTCGGCCAGTCGGCGAGCGGCGCCGGAGGGATGATGAGAACCAAATCCAAGCGGGAGCGGAGCGTCTCCGTGGACTCGGGCGAGTCCAGGAGCGCCGTCCCTTCGGTCCTGGAGGCGGACGCCAAGGGTGGTAAGTTGTTAAATAATTCTGCAGAGGCGTCTTTACTCGAAACGCCACATTACGAGCCCACGCCTCCTCCACGGCAGGAAGTGAGTGTGACTGAAAGGACAGAAGAGTTTGTTTTTCTCTCTTACTGAAACAGCCTGACCTTTTTCACTCAAGCACCCGAATTTCCCCTTCAGCCTTTGAGTCGTAAAACAAAACGCCTGCGAGTGCGTCAGGAGCTGTGAAATTATTAGTCTTCTAGATGTTATTAGAAGCTGAACTGATGGGTTTCTGTTGGCGTCTAGGCAAATCTTTCTGTGCATGCTGGTCAGGAAAAAGTCTTTGATTTGCATTCGCTTGCTGCTCTTTTGGCTGCAGATGACATCGCTGTGAAACTGGCAGAAGCTTCCTGTGCACAGTGTTTCTGTCACTTCAGAGACGTTATTTACATCTGCAGGGTTAGCGTTAGCCTTCAGAGCTACATTATGCTAATATGTGAGGGACTTTTTTTTTAGTTTGGTTCCCAAAAGGGAGACAAGTCTGAACAAACTGTGATTTTAGTGCGACATGCAAATAAACACGCATGCCGAGAAAAACCCACTTTGTGTCTTCAACACAAACTACAGCAGTGGGTGGTGGAGGGATTGTGGCTGAAAATAGCTAAAAATACCAACATCTAGTCAAAAGCTAAGGTAGCGAAAACATTATCTTGAATTTGAATTTATTTTGCTAAAAAGAGCAAATGTGAATGAACTAAAGTGATAAATACAGACGTAAATTTGCCAGAGTTGGCAAGATTTGTTTCAGTTGATCCTTAACAAGTAATATAAAACACATGATTTTAGCTAAAAGTAGCTAAAAGATACAGTTAGCACAACAATAACTAAAAGCTAAAAGTAGCTAAACGAAACTAAAAGTTAAAAAAAAGAGTCTGTACGTAAAAGCAAAAGAACTCCAGCTTAAAGTAGCAAAGCAGTAAATAAAACAACTACAGTAAATGTATCCGGAGAGTAGCTAAAAGTGGCTAAACTATAGCCAAAAGCAAGAGAACTACAGCTAAAAGTAGCAACAGCAATAACCAACAGCTATAGTACATTTGATGAAACAGTAGCTAAAACCTAAAATTACCTTTGCCAAATGCTAAAAGTAGCAAAACCACGCTTTTAAAACTGTAGCTTAAAGAAATAAAACTATAGTTAGAATAAACAGAACTCTAGCTGAATGTAGCAAGATGGCAGCTAAAATGATCAAACTACAGCAAAATACAACATAAGTAGAACGGCAGCTAAAAGTAAAAAAACAATAACCCACAGCCGAAGTGAACTTACAGCTAGTGAAAGTGGCAACATTGTGGCTAAAAGTAGCAAAGCCATAACTTAAAATAACAGAATAGTAGCTAAAAGTAGTAGAATGGCAGCTAAAAGGAGCAAATATTTAGCTTAAAGTAACAAAACTGTAACTGTATTATTTTGTTTGTTTTTTGTAATATATGGAGATGTTTGGGGCTGTGTATATATGTGTGTATGTATACATTTATGAACGTATGCATATACACTGTATGTAGATGTACATTTACGTTTATGAATATATTCTATTTAATTTAGTAGGTAAACCGATATTTTTAGTCTTTATGAAATTGTGACCTAGAATAAGGAAAAAGAAGAATTTAATAAGCTTTGGAGAAGGGTCAGATTAAATAAGTTTTTTACTTCTTTTCATTCCTTTTCAAATATGTTAATTTTGTTAATTTTATCACTTTTTATCATGTTTTGTATACATGTTTGAAATAAATAAATAAAATAAGTAGCTAAATGGTAGTTACAACTGGGAAACACTAAAGAGCAGCAGAGTGGGGCCTAAAAGTATCAAAACAGAAGCTAAAAGCTACAGTAAACGTAACAGACCATTGGCTAAAATCTAAAAGAAGTTAATAATAAAACGAGGCAAAACTGGAGCTATAAGAGGCTAAAAATGATAGATGTTTAACAGAATGGTAGCTAAAAATAACAGAAGGGCAGCTAAAAGTAGCAAAATTATTGCGAAAACCTAAATGTAGATTAAAAATAACAAACTAGAGCAAAAAAAGATCTGAATTTATCTGGATAATTTCACTTTAAAAAGTTTAAAAGTTAAAGCTTAAAGGTTACAGAAAATAAAAGTCATTGTTCTCAGCTGAGCTGAATGATTTGATAACTTAATGGTTAAAATGTCAGAAAGTATGAGGAAGTAAATTGAGTCCAAAAAAACCACAAACAGGAAAACAATAGTGTGAACGCTGACTCGACATTCACACAGTTTCACAGTTAAATCTGCCATTAGAGCGGATAAGTGTTTTACTCAGGGTGTGTAAATTATATCTATCTTTTGCTGTAGAATATGTAATTACAGGCTTGTAAAGGCATCAATAAATGAAGTGCGGGGATTCCCCACCTCATCCTATCAGCCTGTGGTCTCCACCCAGCTGAATGTCTCAAATACTTTTTGTTTGTTCGTTTCATCCTTGAGATTCCTCAGATTTAAAACACATCACTGTTGGTTTCAACCAGGAGTTCATATTAAGTGTAACAGAATAATACGAGTAAAGAGTTGTGTTTTTGTTCCTCAGAGGGTGTCATGCGCAGTAAACGGCGCTGCGTTCTGACGAAGAAGCAGCCTTACAGCGGAGATGAGTGGTGCTCCGGGCCGGACACGGACGATGAAGACAAACCACGGGCCGGTTCCCAGCGTGAGTTCCATCAGTGGAAAAAATTTAATCAGTTTCAGCTCCTGAATTCTCTGAAAGGAGGAGTCTGCTTTGATTTTTAGAGTTCTGGCTCCATCTAGTGTTAAAGTGTTGCTTTAACCCTCCTGTTATGTTGGTTTCTGAGGAGTCAGTTTGTCCCGGGGAATGTTTAATGATGCAATAATGTCAGAGTAAAAAAACAGATCACCCAAAACATTGTTGTGTCTGATTATTGACTCCATTACTGACCATTTCAATCAGTATTTTTGTGTTGATGTGTTTTATATTTCTCACAGATAAAGGAACAATAAAGACAATTCAGTATCTTTTCATCAAAAATGCACATTAAATTTTTTATATCCACTAAAAGAACCTACACACACAAAAACAATGGTTATACGTGAAATTATTTTTTTTTTAGATTTAAATTTTTTTTACATATTGATCTATGTAATATGTAGATGTAGAGGGGGTTACAAATATATTAAATGAACCATTTTCATTTTATATGTTGATTATACTTTTAAAAAACAAATAAAAATATTTTCAACTATTTTAAAAATGTATAAAATGAGGGTTAAACTGCAGCTTTTTTCATGTGTTTGATGTTTCAGGTCCAATCCAGGGCCTCTCCGATCGCCTCCCTGTGGGACACAAATCCGAGCCTGGTGGTACCGTGATGGGACCGGGTCTAAAAGCTGAGCCGCCTCAGCCTTCGCAGCAACTGGTCTACGTTTTCACAACCAGCCTGGCCAACAGGTGAGGGTCGCCCGCCTTTCACGCCATAAAAAAAAAGTCGTTTATCGATTCAGTCGCAGTGGCGACGGCCTATTGATTGTTGATTTTCTCCACAGCGCTGCAGAGGCCGTGATGAAAGGCCAGACTGACTCCATCCTTCAGTTTCACCAGCAAAACGTTTCACAGTCCAAGCTGGAGCAGGTCAGAGGCTGCAAATGATCAAAACATTAAACCAGAGACGAGTAAAAGTGTTCGAGCCGCTGCTAACTGTGGGAAAGATGATCCGGCTATTTTTATCTCTCGTGCTGCTTTGTTCCTGTTTCACTTCCATGCTGCATCGAACTACTTTAAAAAGTGATGGAAGAACTGACATTTAGCAATTTTTATACAATATAAAGGAAACCATGTTGCACGCCATCGATGCAAACACTCATAAGATGGACAAAAGTCACTTTTTGCCCCCGGGCAATGATAACAGTAGCTAAAAGTAGCTTAACAGCAATTAAAAACTACA
Source organism: Anablepsoides rubrolineatus (assembly GCA_031762495.1). Lineage (NCBI taxonomy): Eukaryota > Metazoa > Chordata > Actinopteri > Cyprinodontiformes > Rivulidae > Anablepsoides > Anablepsoides rubrolineatus. The sequence goes on along the minus strand of JARVGW010000624.1, from coordinate 21,215,901 downwards.
GTAAATGTAGCGGGAGAGTGGCTAAAAATGTCAAAACTAGTAGAATGGCAGCTAAAAGTAGCAGCCATAGTAAATGTAGCAGAACAGTAGCTAAAAGCTAGAATTACAGTTACCAAATGCTTAGTTACTTTACGAGCTGTTTAGTAGCAAAGCCATACCTTCAAAATGGAAAATTACTAGCTAAAAGTTGTAATATGGCAGCTAAAAGTAGCACACAATAGCATAAAGGAACAGAACAGTAGCTAAAAGCTAGAATCACTGTTAACAAATGCTTAAAGTTGCAAAGACATACCTTAAAAAAATTACAAATTAGCAGCTAAAAGCTAGAGTTATTGTTCCCAAATGCTAAAAGTTGTAACATTGTAGCTAAAAGTAGCAAAGCCATTCCTTAAGTGACAGAATAGTAGTTAAATCGAGCAAAACTATAACTAAATGCTAGAGTTACTGTTAAATGCTAAAAGTGGTATTGTAGCTTTAAAGTAGCAAAGCCATAACTTAAGTGACAGAATAGTAGCTAAAAGTGGTAGAATGGCAGCTAAAATTAGCAAAACTGTAGCTAATAGGAGCAAAACTATACTTAAAAGTAATAGAACTTTAGCTGAAAGTAGTAAAATGGCAGCTAAAAGTAGCAAAACATGAAGTAACAGCTTTAGAAAATCTAGCTAAAATACTATAGGCTAAAAGTAGCAACATTGTGAGTAAAAATGTGATTAATCGAGAGGTTTGTGATTAACTCGAACAGTCTTAATTAAATTCTTTTTTTACCGCAGGGTTACCCAACAGGGAAACTTTCAAGCATGTCTGAGAAGATAAACTCCAGCAACTCTCCGCTCACAGGAACTCCCAAATCCCAAAGTGGAACTCCCAGACCGGCCTCTGCAGGAGCCGGGGGTTCGTTGCCTCCAGCGGGAACGCCCTCCTCGGCGGGACACTCCGACAACGAATCCTCTCAGTCCAGACCCACTGGTGCCACGGGCAACAACAGCGTCGCCGCCCACCGCTCAGAGGTGGGGTGCAAAGCCACCTCCGGGGAGCCCGGAGACGACGACGGTGGTGGTGGCGGCATGGTTCTTCCCGGCGCTGCCGTTTCCCCATTGGGCAGTCCCAGCATCCTGTCTGCGCACCTACAGGGCGACGCCGTCCAGAGGAGCGTAGACTGTCTTTCCAAAGAGCAGCTGGAGCACAGAGAGCGCTCCTTACAGACTCTGAGGGACATTGAGAGGCTGTTTCTGCGCAGCGCAACAGCGGGAGGTCCTGGAGATCCAGGAGGCTCCAACAACGGTCCTAACAACCCACCCAACCTGAACAGTAACGCAGAGAGGAGCGTGATTGAGGACCCCGAGAACGGTACAAGCAACCCTGGCAACTGTGGCGGTGGCAGCATGTTGACTGCTGCGGCCGCTCCGGTTGGGGGCATGAAGAAGTATGAGGAGCCCCTGCAGTCCATAATCTCTCAAACACAATCCCTTCTTGGACCTGCCCTCGACAGCCCACAGATGGAGGCCCACTTGCACCAGATGCCCTCACCCGGGGACAACATGGGCCCCCTGCTCGGACCTGAGGGGCTGTCGCGAGAACAAATGGCCTGGAGGAAACTCCAGGAAGAGTACTATCAGGAGAAGAGACGTCAGCAGGAGCTGCAGCCAACTGGACATCCACAGCACTTTAGGATGATTCCTGAGGTGGGAATGCACGGGGGGTCTGTCGTGATGAGAGGACCCCCACCCCCTTACCACAGCAAGCTCGCAGACCAGCAGTGGGGTCCTGCTAACTTAATACGAGGTGGAATGGGTGGAAATGGAAGAATGTTGGACCTGCACCAAGATGGGCCGCGTGGTCCGAGGTTCCTGGGGCAGATCCAAAGAGGACAACCCGGAGGAGGGGGCTTTCCTGGTAGTCCTGGGGGTGGTCTACCAATTGAAAGTTTAGGACCTCAAAGATCCGGCCGTCCTGGCGTGATATGGCCCGATGACATGCCGAACAACGTCGGCGGTGGAAGTCTCTTTCACGGCTGCTACCCTGGCGGGCCTACGCCGCACTTTCAAGGGGACTCTGAGTTTTTAACGCGCGAGGAGATGTTTAGGATCATGGAAAAACGGCACGTTCAGGGTGTGTCCAGGTTCGAACTGGACAGGTTGGCGAAACAGCAGCAGCAGGGGAACATAGGCGCCAGGATCATGGAGAGTCTTGGCGGCCCGGACTTTCCCAACATGGGTATGGTCCGCGGGCCGCCCTCCGGTCGAGGCGATCCCATGGACTTCCCCGGCTCCCGAGAGATGATGGGCTCTCCTGGAGCGTGTCCTCAGATAAGAGACTTGGTGGATTCTCCTTTAGGGAGCAGCATCCCGATGAGCATGACCCCGCAGATGAACATTCAGCAGCAGCAGCAGATGATGCTCTCGCAGAGGCGCAGAGGGACTTTAGGGGAGATGTTTGGACCTGGAATCAGTGCTTCACAAAACGGAAGAGGAGGAAATAAGGTGATGATCCCAGGACCTGACGGTCCCTTCCAGTTTCCTGGGCAAGGTCCCTTCTCTGAAGGACCAGTAGATGGACCGTATCTTCAGCAGCCTGGCCCGGAGATGTTTGGACCAGAACCGACGGGTCCCGGTCAAATCGGCGGTACATCGCGGCTCAGCCACCTCCCGCTGACTGAAGAGCTCAGAGGGCCAGATCTTAGTTCTAGACACGCCTCTGACATGTCAGCCAGTGTTAACCCCCTAGCGTCGCCCTCGTTGCCCCCTCCTCATCAACTCAAGTCCCCGTCTCTCAGCCAGGAGCCATCTCCTCTGCTGCCCTCGCCCAACGCTCAAGGACTGAAGTCTCCTATTTCCTCCGGCGGGCACCACCCCACGTTCCCCCCAGCGTCCGGTGCGGGGACTCCTTGCTCCACCTCCTTGAAGTCTCCTCAGATAATGGGGTCTTCCAACCTCGGCTTGCATTCTCCGGCCAACTCTCCTGGACAGCTCAAGTCTCCGGCCATGGCGATGGGCTCTCCCACGTGGACGGGGGAGCCTAAAGCAGCTCTTCCGAGTCCGGGGGGCCTAACGGGCGGGAAGGTTGTTGGAAATGGAGGAAGCAGCTCCACTGATACAGGTCCGGTCCAAACTCGAATCAGTCGTGATTTATCTTCCGTTTGCTGTAAAAAAGTGCTGATTTTCTGTTTTTCTACGCAGGCCAGTCCCATCCCCCGAGGAGTTCCAGCTCGACCCCCATCAGCCAGCCGGGCTCCATGAATCCCAGCATGCCGTTCACCACGTCTCCCGACGCCCCGCCCACCCAGAACCCTTTGTCCCTCATCATGTCCCAGATGTCCAAGTACGCCGTTCCCAGTTCTACTCCCCTCTACCACGACGCCATCAAAACCATCGCCACTTCTGATGACGAGATGATGCCGGACCGCCCTCTTCTGTCTGGAGTCAGCATCGGAGGTACGAAAACACATTTTTGTAATCCTGATTTTTAGAAACACTTTGGATCATTACAGATGTTGCATTTGAAGAAAAGTGAATGACGTTAAAGTTTTCTTTGCTATCCTCTTGTTCTTCTTTCTCTAAAATACAAAAGTATTTTTTTAAAGGTTGACTATTGTTTTATGAACACAAATAAATATAATACAAAATATAGTGCACTTCCAAGTCCAGTTTGTTTTTATTTTTTTTCTAAATTTCAGGTTTCAGCTACATCATAGTTAAAAGTTAGCTATAAGTTTAAAGTAACAAAAAGCTAACTGAAGATAACAAAAGACTATGAAATAGCTAGCAAAAATCTAAAAGGTGGCTAAAAGTAGCAAAATCCAATCTAAAAGCTATATGTAACAAAATGCAAACTAATAGTACTAAAAGGTTAGCCAAAAGCTAAATGTAGCATAAAGCTACCTAATAGTTAAAGGTTAGCTAAATGTTTAAAGTAGCAAAAAGATAACTGAAGATAAAATATTATCAAAAAAAGCTGATGAAAATCTAAAAGGTGGCTAAAAGTAGTAAAACTAATAGCTAAAAGCCAATGGTAGCTTGCGGCAAGCCATTCACTATATATATCAAAAACGCTAGCTGAAGTAACAGAACAGATTTGTAGCAGCTAAAACCAAAAGTAACAAAAGGCTTCCCAAAAGCTAAAATAGTAAAAAGGTAAGTAAAAGCAGCAGAACAGTTTCTAAAGTGAAAACTAGGAGAATGGCAGCTAATGGTAGCAAAAGGCTACCTAAAAGCTAATTGAAGCTACTTTAGCCTGTTGGTTCTAGCTTAGGTTTAGCTGTATGCAGCCTGTGGTTGATGGAAAACTTGATTTGGCAAATGGACTTTTATTTTGACGTTTTATATGCGATTTCCTTTTTTCTGGGTTTTCCCTGCAGGCAGCATGGGGGCGAATCAGACGGCGCAGATGCTCGTCTCGCAGGGCTCCATTGGCCCCCAAAGTGCTCCCCAAAGCCCCATGGGCCTCGTCAGCCAGGGTCAGCAGCACCTGTCTCACGACGCCTCAGGACCTGTGCTTTCCTCGCCAAACCAGATGGGTATGCCGGCCATGAATTCAGTCATCATGGGAGGGGGAGGGGGCGGAGCTCCTGACGGGATGGTTCCCAGCAACGTGTCGCCGTTGTCTCAGAACCAAATGGCGGGTTTTCCTCGCGTGCAGCCGCCGTCTCTCGGGCCCATGCACTCGCCGATCGGAGGCATGTCTCAGAGTTTCTCCCAGTCCAGCGACAGCCTCCTGTCTCACCAGCAGCTGCAGCTGCTGAGCAAAGGCCATCACCAGCGCCCCCCTCACCCGTCGGACTCTTTCGCCTCCCTCTCCATGGGGGACGGTCCGGACTTGAGCGAGGTCATCCGACCCACTCACTCTGGGATCCCAGAATTCGACCTCTCCCGCATCATTCCCTCCGAGAAGCCCAGTAGCACCCTTCAGTACTTCCCAAAGAGCGAGCCCCACCAGGGTCCGCCGCCGCCGTCGTCGTCGCAGCAGCTCCTCAAACAGCTGTCCGCCTCTGGCCCCCAGCACGGCGGCGGCCCCTCGTGCAACCCCCACTTAGCCAGCCTGCAGAGCATGGCGGAACAGCAGCTGCTGCCTCACCCGGCTCACGGGGGGATCCGCCAGAACATGGGCATTCCTCAGCCGGGGTCTCGGGGTATGGTGTCCGCAGGAGGCATGGGCCCCATGTGTCCCCCCGGGCACATGATGGGACGGGCGGGACTGATGCCCCAGCAGCAGCAGCAGCAGTCGGCCATGATGGCCAACAGCCTTCTCCACCACCCCTCCAACCCGTACGCCGGAATGATGCCGACTCAGCATAACTTAATGTCGCCGCAGAACCTTCTGATGATGCAGGCCAAGCAGCGCGGCATGGCCATCCCGGGGGAACCCTTTGGACACCAGGGTCCCATGATGGGCCCTCCCCACCCCCAGTCCGCTATGATGGGCCAACAGTCCCTCAGACAGCGGGGGATGTCTCTGGACAGTCCGATTGGCTACGGCCCTGGCGGTATGGCCAACATGCCTTTCTGAACCATCTCAACTGTTCAAAACGTGTCTCTGTCGTCTTTTTTTTTTTTTTTGATTTTTTTTTTGTAATTGTCGTAGTTGTTCATGAAGAGAAATGCTTTTAAAAACAAATCAGTGATAATCTTCATGTTTTGGGTTAAATAAAGCTGAAAAAAATGAAAAGCACTGTAACACTGTTGAAATAAATCTGAAGCCATTTTCTAAAAAAAAAAAATCAATAAAAAAACAAAAAAAATACTGTAAATTGTATAAATTAAAACAAAAAAATATGTGTATTTGTCGTGGTGATTAGGAGAGGAGTGCCTCAAATTTCTATTTGTTTTAATATCATTGATTTATTTTCTCCAACTACCAAACTGTTTGTGCAAATAAATTATATAAATATATAATATATACTTTGCTGTATATAAGATGCAATTTGTGATTGTTTGCAGTTGTTCTGTATAACTGTGTTTTAATAGGAGTGGAAGAATAGAATAATCATCTCTGAAATTGTTTTTTTTTTGTTCTGTTTTTAATTAATAAATTAAAGGTCTAAGGTTCCTTGAAGGAATGCATATCCGTTTGAAATTTACATTCTGGGTGATGACGCCCTCAGAGTATATGTTGTGAAGAACTCCCAGCTACTACCACACCAAACATTAGCTTATTATATGGAAATTTGACTGAGTTATACCCATTTTTTATATTGGTTAAGTTTTATGGGCTGTGGCGGCCATCTTGATTTGCTCTCCTGAATTTTTGTAAGGGTATCAACTGTTCGGTAAGAACCGGAGGAAGAAACAAAGGAACAAAAAAAGCTCCCAGTAGCATCTGGAAATGTTTAAAAAGTCAGAAATCGCACTTTTTTTACCCATCGGTGGAACAAAGACTGTTGAGGGGTGTAAAATAAGTTACACTTTTGTTAAAATCCAGTATTTTAATAATAACCAACAAAAACATTGTCCACCTTTTGCGTTTTGTCAGCAGGTGATAAGACAAATTTTTCTGTATTAAAATCTTTATTGAACACAGTTCACTGTAAAAACATTTAAAACAAGCTAAATTCGATGCACCAGTTGCTGTTTAGAGCCAATTCCATTTGATTTACTAAAGCTTCAATGCACCAGTTTTAATTCTTTCCTGTGAAGGTATAATCTTAATTCTTTTTGTCTTTTATTATTGCACCATTCAGAAAAACAACCAAAGATATTTACAATAAAACGTTTCCAAAAAAATACAATGTAATCAAAAATTAAAATTCTTCAGTTTAATAAACAGAGAAATTTTTGAGACTAACATTAAAATAAATTGACCTTTTTAGGGCTGTTAATGGTCATGCTCATAGTATTTCCGGTGTTTACGTTTGGCGTTGATGTTCTGTTGACCTTTTATTAAACAAATTCATAAATGAGTTTTCCTGCTATTTTACACTGTGATGGTGAACGATGCGACAACTAAACTAATGTTAGCTTTTCAATGAAAGTAGCATTTATTAAAGAATGCCCGCCGTCCGCCATCTTACATGTCAAAGATTTAAACAAAGATTTGACGGAGCTCAGTTTGTGTTGTGGATCAAAGCTACTAGTACACCGAATTTTAGCTTCCTTGTTTAAATACTGGCACCAGAATTAGCTGCTTAGCTAAAGCAGATTACTTGCTACATTGTCAAAACATCTGTAAGAACAACCAGATGTGGCACTGTCTGTAAGATGGCATGCTACAACTGGCTCAGAGGCCCAAATATGTCAGTGCTACACTGGCCCAGTTGTGGTTTAGTTTGCGTGGCTCTCCATCAATAGCCCAACTGGCAAGGTTGTGGGTATGTTTATGATGCCCAAATCTTTCAATGATGCTACCCCAAATCTGTCAGTGTCATTACTGGTCCAATACTGGTTTGGTTTATGAGGCATAAATCTGTCAATGCAACAACAGACCCAGTTGTGGTTTGATTTATCGGGTACTGACCCTTGTATGGACCACATCTGGGCCACCAAAGAGCAGTCATTCTATGCGGTATCTGAGCCAAGTGTTGGTGCATTACAAGGGCCAGAACTGGGCTCTAATAAATACAACAATTCAGACAGCAAAAATAACAAGTACTTTGTTATCAGAACTCTGGAACAAGTTGTAGCATCTTCCTCCACGACGTATGAGTTTAACAATTAGATGTAGGTGCTGTTGGTTGTAGTTGCCTCAGAAAGGGAAGGTCGGGCGTGAACCAAATATCTGATAGATGGTACACAAACTCTGCTGCAGCCCAGCTGACACAGCAGCTGAACCAGCTCGTTGCGAAACTGCACACCGACAAAGGCATAGAGGAACGGGTTCAGGCAGCAATGGGACATACCCAGCCAACGCGTTGCAGAGTAGACCTGCTTCAGGACCATGGACTCGCAGAAGTTCTCTGACGCAACTCTCAGCTCTTCGTAGGTTTTTACCACCGAGGCGATGTTGAACGGCAACCAGCAGAAGCAGAACACGAGCGTGAGCAGCAAAGCCAGGCGAATGGCGCCTTTCTTGGCATGGCTTTTCTGACTGTGGAACAGAGTAATGGCCAGCATGGTGTAGCAGTAGCACATGACCCCCAAAGAGAAGAAAAAGCACACGTGGTGTATGATCCTGTTAGCGAGGACCCAGTTGTGAGAGTGGATTTCAAACCGAAAATAATAACAGTCGGGCATGGAATCATTTGCGTTCTGGTTTACAGAGAGAAACAGGGCATTGGGCAGGGCTAAAATCAAACATAGGACCCACAGGGACACGCACATCAGGTGCACGACTATCGGACGCCGACTCTGCATGCTGGGAACCGCGTGAACGATGGCCAGGTATCGGTCGAACCCGATGCAAGCGAGGAGGAGGCTTCCGCACAGTAGGTTCAGGTTTTCCACTGTGCCCTTCAGCATGCAGAAGAAGTCCCCGAACATCCAGCCTACGACGCTCTCCACTGACGAGAACGGCAGTGTGAAGATGAGCAGGAGGTCCGCCATGGCCAGGTGCAGCAGGTAGATCTCTGTGATGCGGAGCCGACGGTGACGCCTCAGGAGGACCGCGATCATCAGGCCGTTCCCGAACAGGCCCAGGACGAAGATGATGCTGTAGAGGACCGGCAGGAAGTAGAAGTTCCGCTGGAAATCTTCCTCCTCGTCGCATATCATGTTCTCGTTGCTGAAGTTGTAGTCATAATTGTTTGTATAATTGTCATACATCTGTAAAAAAAAATAATACAGAAAACACATAGTTAATGGTTTTGTTTTGAATATTTAAATATTTATTGCCACGGTTGGCACATGGGAACTGTTGTGCACAATGTTAGGCCAGTAAACCAAGAAATTTGCCTTTTTACCCAACTCTTTCTTCACCCCAACCGACCAAAGTAACACCTTCATTACTGAAGACTTGTTCCTGATCTGTCGATCTGTCTTCCTGACTCCACTTAAGGCAACAGTGATTATTTTTAGCCTAAAACCAGGTATGTTTCACGTTAAAGTGAAAAATTAATCATTATATAACATGGTTAACTGCTTTTTTTCTCTCTCCAGATCAGACGTTTCATTCAAATCTGTCAGGAAACATTGAATGTGTCATCCTGTTTTCACTTCCTTCTCTCAGGCCTCTGAGGTATTCTGGACCAAATTTGGCAGATGTTTCTGCTTTAGCTATAAATAAATTCATGTATAGGAAATCAATAAAATTTATTTAAATTATGACAAACGTGCAGTTTTTAGGCTTATATGGACACATTAAACATAATTAATCTAAACATTTTCATTTGTAATATTGAAAAGTAACAATAGTAAACTTTGTCATGCATTTTAATAGAAAATTTAGAAAAAAATCAAATGGTACCAAACCAGACAAAATGTTTAATTTATCAAAATATGTCAGAAATTACCAGCAATCATAGATACATACAGATGCTTTGAACAGAGTTGAGTGATGGCAGAAATTTCCTAAAAAGCTGAAATTGTGCTCTAAAAGAAGCTAAATGCTAGTTCAATACCAAAAGTAGCAAAAGGACTAGCTGAATGCTAAAATCTATCTATCTATCTATCTATCTATCTATCTATCTATCTATCTATCTATCTATCTATCTATCTATCTATCTA
>JARVGW010000624.1:21183053-21198027 GCA_031762495.1 Anablepsoides rubrolineatus | reverse complement strand
TCTATCTATCTATCTATCTATCTATCTATCTATCTATCTATCTATCTATCTATCTATCTATCTATCTATCTAAAAGTAGCAAAGGGCTAGCTTAAAGCTTAAGTTGCAAAATCTCAACTAAAGGCTAATAATAGAAAAGAGCTACCTAAAGTTCATAAATAGGAAAGAGCTATCTAAAAGCTAACAGTAGCCAAAAAAAGTAACTAAAAACTATGAAACAGAATAAGAATAGAAAATGAAGAAGCAGATTTTAAAGAGAACATTTCTGTTTGAAGGAACTAAAAAAAGCTCAGTGGATTTTTATGGAGAAAATATTTTGAAAAGTATAAAACTAACAAAAATCAAAAGTAATATCAATCATCTCCTGAATCAGCCAAACGTTCTGATACATGAATGGCTAAAATACCAGAAAGTATGCAGAAGTATAATTAGATTGCCTAAAATGTACGGAATAATAATAAAAAGGGAAAAACCACCTAAACGCTGACTCAGCGTATTTTCCAACTCAACATTCACATCCTAAGTACTATTTTTTAAAAAATATATGCATTTTCACTGAAGCAATACTTTTACTCTGTGTTTTTATTGAGGTTTTTTAATAAGAAAAATACTTTCTTCCTATTTCATATATAATTGTGTCCATGCAGGAAACAAGCTGCATGGACACAATTTGACTAACCCTCATCTGTTAGGGGGTATCTATACAGACCAATAACATTCAAAAATCAAGTACATCTCTTGAGTTTTCAGCTTTAATTTAATTGCGCTGGTTTATTTAGTTGTTTGTTGCTGCAGAAAAATATCAAAAGCATTTAAAGGAAATTTAAGGACAAACTAAATCCTAAATATCCTTTTTTTTGCAGAAATGTTCAAAACAAACATTTTAAATGCACCTGTTTGTTAAATCAAAAGCAAGTAGATTTGCAGAAATGTATCATTTTTTCTCTCTTACCTCACTTTCTGTGAACGTTGAATTCATGCTGATGAATTGGAGTGACCGTCTCGTAGCGCTGCTGTAATAGATTTTATTTTTTGTACTTCCTTCTATGTTTTTCTTCTATGTTTGCTTTGGTGGTATGATGATGATGATGATGATGGGCAGGGAGTGGTTCTGTTTAGACATGTAACTTCATGTCAAAGGAAAGAGAAAAAACTTTCAGGGTAGGTTCCTTTAGAGGTCAGGCAAGAGCAGTGGTGCGAGTCACCACACTTCCATCTGAATTAGATTTTATTAGGCTTAAAATACACAAATAAAAGGATTTCTGAGATTTGGTTGTTGTATTGCAAATGTTCCATCTGTAAATAATAAGAAACACACACACAGAGGGACTTGCCCAAATTAGCATGCGGTGAAAAAGCCACAGAATAATAGCTAAATGAAGCTAAGTGTAGCAAAGACATAGGTAAAAGTAGCAAAATGATAGCTAGAAGCTAAAAGTAGTATAAAAAGTCCAAAACAGCATTTTCTTCAGCAGATTTAAAAAGATAACAGTGTTTTTTTTATGAGATCTCAATGTGTTTCTATGAGAAAATGTTGGTAAATAAAGTTAAATGTTGTGAAAAGTACAAAAAGTACAAAACTCATAAATGATAGCATTGATCTGCTGAAAGAACTAAACGTTTTGATATATCAATGGCTAAAAAAATATGCAGAAGTTAAATTGCAAATAACTCTGAATAATAATGATGATAATAATAATATTAGTGTGAGAGCTGAATCGTCTCTCACTGTGTTATATTTAGGACAAAATCACAGCCATGAACTTTTTTGTAGTTTTAAATAATGCAGAAAATGTTTTTGCAGTAAAACTATAATTAAGTAAGTTTTATAAAAGCAGAAAGGACGGTACACGTACCTGTGGTCATGAGGTGGAAGTAGGCTTCGTTGCTTTGGTACGAAACAGATGGCAGGAAGGTTCTCCACACAAGTGATCAAAGTTAGAATGTTTTTAAAAACACCAGGTCAACAAGGGCCTTTCATAGTGTTATTTCTGTATTTACACACAGATGGTGTAAGTACAGAAATAACAACTTTTAATTCCTCTTTAATAGGAAAATAGTTGTTGGTAAAGCAGCTCTGCAGTTTTCTATCAGCAATAGCTGCTGAAACAGAACTAAATTTTGAAAGGTTTGTCAATTAACCTCTCATCAAGAAAACCCCAAGGGATTTTCTTGATGTTTTTGCTCAAAACACCATATGTAACTGAGTGTATCTCAGCATTTACTAACTCTACTTAAATAATCTTGGTATCATAATAAAGCTAACACTTGGGAGATTTCATCAGAAGTGTAAGTATTAAAACAGCTGCAGTTTTTTTTTTTTCAAATTTCACCTGAATAATTTTTTTCATTAGACAGTATATAACTGTAATAAAATAGTTTCCATGAGCTTTTAACCAAGATTCTTAGCTTTCTATTGATACCAAACACGTTTTGGGGCTCAAGAGGTTAAAGTACAGTTTATATAGACATAAATTAATAAACATTTACTAAACTTTTAAGTATTCTGTTTAAATATATTTTAAATATATTATTATTTTACCTTAATACTCCCTATACAATTTCAGCTGAAAATACCTGAAAGGTCAATTTACTACATTTAATATGGAGAGGTTTATAAAGTACTTGAAAAAAATAATTAAGTAAAAGTAAAAATACCTTAATAGAAAATGACTTTGGTAAAAATAAATGTCACTGATGAGAAAACTACTTAAGTAAAAGTCATAAAACTGATAACAAAAATTGGGAAAGTAGAAGTAAAAGTAAAAGTACTTCTTGACGCTCTCTAACAAATAAACTATTAAATTTACGGAACCAAACTGGCTCCACAAAACCAAGTTGATTAAATTGGTCAATTTCTTTATAATTAAATATATCACCTCATATTTACTCTGCTAGGTTTAATGGAAATCGTTGAGTAAATTCAACACTTAATTTTTAGAGTAGGCTACATAAACATCTTCTTTCATGAAGAGTTCAGACACATTTAATTTATAACAAGTAACTAGGAGTAAAACTTTAAAGTAAAGTAATAAAAGTATCATGTTTAGGTTTTAAAAGTAACTAAGTAAAAGTAAAAGTCATGATTTAAATAATTACTTGGTAAAATTACAAATCCCCCCCCCCCAAAAAAATACTTAAGTACTAAAATAATTAATAAACCTCTGTTATTATGTGAACTTTCCTGTTATTGAAAGAAAACACAACAGCGTGGGTTAATTATATGATACACCGACCTGCCATACATTTATCATAACCTTTACACAAATGTCGGTCTTCGATACATGGTATCTTTTCCAAACTAAATGAATAAAAAATAAAGAGCTATACTCCCTCATCAGGTAATTTTTTTTAATTTTTATTGTCTAACAGGTGAAATGTTGATGCAAAGAACAACTAAAAACTCACGTCATTTCCACTTCAAACACTCGAGCTATGTCCATATTTACAAAAATTAAATGCATGGACCAGAACTAATAATATTAATAATCCGAGCTATTTAAATGTATGTTTTTGTTGAGGCATTATTGAAGTTTAAATGGTTGATTTGAACTGGAATCAGCTGATTTAGCTGGCTGGGGGCGGGTTAAATACGGCTGGGAGACATCTTGACTCCTTGTTTGATACGACTCTTTCGTAGTCAGTACCGTTAGTAGAAACACCGCAAACGGAACCGCTTTATTTCTGTAATTCAAGGTAAATATGTCGGCAGCCGAGCCGTGTTCACGTTATCTCGTTATATTTGAGTTGTTTTTTTAAATGATCGAAGCTGCTTTTGCTTTTCGCTGAAACGTAGTTTCGACTTCGTTAGCCCGGTTGGAGCTAGCTCCGGAGCTGTCACTAAATCGGCCGGGGGTTATCTCGTACCAAACAGCGGACTGTCTTCATCGTTAGTTGGGGGGTTTGGGGAAAAAGAGGTGAATTTGAATCTTTTAAACAACCTGAAATATTTGCGAACCTGGTTTAACAATTATGTTTGAGTAACGAGAACACGACTAATGTGCATGAACTGTTAGCTTCATCATGCGCTAGCATAAAAAGCTACTAGCATGGTTATCCCCGCCGGGGTTAGCAAATTGGATTAAACGGACAAGAGCACCTGTTTGATAGCGAAACATATTCACCGAAAAGTAATAGTAGCTTAGTTGAAGTTTATTTGTTCTGACGGAGTTTGTTTAAGATGCTAATGTTACTAGCTAAAATGCTAACGACCACTAGCTATTTGCTAACCACTGCGTCGGCTAACTTTTGACTTTAGGCCTTCTGTAGCAACTACCGATAAAGAAAAACGTTATCTGTGATGCATTTAGTTGACTTTCTGCTGTGTGGTTATTTAATCTCAAATGTTATTTTGCTTTTTTCCATAGGTTTGGACAGATTTGGAAGGACGCGGAGGCTCTTGGACTAACAGGATGGCCAGCTAGCTGAGCATTTAGCCAACATTTAACAGCTCTCTAAGCCTTCCTGGTGTGCTGAATTCCTGAATAAACTCTATGCGAAACCCTAGTTTAATTTCCATGCTCGCAAGTCTTAGAAAAACTGAAAAAGACGATTTATTTCTTGTCACGTGACGTCCAATTTAAAATTTTGGTTTAGAATTTATTTAGACTATTTAAGGAAATCTTGAGACGTGAGCGATCCCAGCTGAGAGAGAGGATTCACTTTATTTTGGAGACCGGTTGAAGGTTTTGTTGTATTCGGAGCGACGTAAAATAAGCAGACATGAGCACCACCAGGACAGAGAACCCAGTGATTCTGGGCTTGTCCAACCAGAACGGACAGCTGAGGGGTTCTGTTAAACCTGCTGGAGCCCCAGGTGGAGGCGGAGGAGGCCCCCAGCAGCAGCTGAACCAGATGAAAGGCACAATCAACGGGAATTCCCAGCCAGCACCTCCAACAAATGCAGTCATCAAGTGTGTTTTTATTTTTATATTTTTAAATATTCAGCATTTCATATCTTTGGTTCTCCCCGTTTGATTAATTTTGTGCTTCACAGGCCTGGAGATGACTGGAAGAAAAATTTAAAATTGCCCCCAAAAGACATGAGGATTAAAACTTCGGTTTGTACCAAATGTTTGCCTTTTTGTAACTAATTAACTGAAAATGTTTTAAAGTTCATTTTCCTCAGCCAGTTTTTAACTCTGAAATGTTTTCCGCGACGATTGCAGGATGTAACTGCAACTAAAGGCAACGAATTTGAAGATTATTGCTTAAAGAGGGAGCTACTCATGGGAATCTTTGAGATGGGCTGGGAAAAACCATCTCCAATTCAGGTACTTCCACGCACACCTCTAAATAAGTTTGACAGTATCAGTTTCTAATTAAATATAAAAAGAAATTTAAAAATAAAAGATGGTAGGTGCTCCAGTTACTTCCTCTTACTCAATCAAAACATGTTGCTAGGGTTGGGTGATAAATCAATTAGATCTTACCATTTATTTTTTTCCCACCTGTGCACTCTTTGGGGCTTCTGTAGTTCAGAGGTCACCCCACCTGTCCCTCAAGCAGCTTGGTACACGGTGTGACAATATGGCAGCTAGCAAAGAGGATCAACATTAACCCTTCACCCGCGCTCCTGTTTGATACCTATTTGCATACCTATTTTTAAATGCCAGTAGAATTCCAACCACATAAGAGAGCAATAAATTATTTTTGCATATAAAACCGTAAGAGTTATACATACTTTCTGACTATAAACATGTCCCAGAGCGCTGTTTCCTTCCACTGACGAGTTCACAGATTTATAATAAAAGGCGAACACAAAGACATAAGACAAACCCAGACTCAGGATAAATCCCTGTTTTATAAATCAGGTAGATTGTTTACAACACTTCCTGGGTTGGATCCCACGTCTTCACGTTAAAAGCATAAAATATCACAAGAATTTTTTTTTTTGGCACGACTACACACAACAAGCAGTGACATCATTTCCTGCGACTTATTATTTTTCCGGTCGGTTTTGGCAAACTCTTCTCTCTCTAATTTTTTCTCTAAAATATATAGATACACACACCAAACAGACTTAAATGGTTAAAAAAGGCACTGTTCAGTTTTCTGGAACTGGTTAATTTTGGCAACTACTGATGTTCGATACTGCCAATTTGTTTTTCTGATACTGATACAGAGTAATCTCAGGCTGGTATCGGCGATACTGGTACTTTGAGCTAACACACATAATGTGCCTGGTAAATATAAAAAGTAGCATTTTTCAAAGAACTGCTTTATAAAGAATACAAGAGTCATTTATTTATTTAAAAGTTCTTCTAACTCTATTATTTGTTTTGTATAGTTTAAAATTCTTATGTTAAACATATGTAATAGTTTTTGAATAGTGAATAAAAGAGAAAAAAAATCTAAGGTTTCTTCACATATTTTATAGCATTATTTGTAGGTTTGTCCGACCAGAAGCTAATGCTGTTTGGGGGGCCAAAGAATGGAAAAAGTGGGAACCCCTCATCTAGAATGTAATTACAGACAGCCAGAAGAAGCTGATTTTATGTTAAAATGACCTGCCATACATGTAATATCTACAGACTGACTGAGCACACGCTACTGCACTAATGCATCATCCAAGTGGAAGAAGAAATGGTTCCCTCTAACCACAAGATTTTAATAGTTTAGTTATTTTCCACTGACTATGATATACATTACCTGAAGTGACTGAAGTATCAAAGTATTGATATTTTGGTTTTAGTATCAATTCTAGACCATAAAGTTCTGGTATCGATATTGGTACGATCACTATTGGCAACCTCGGACTTGAAGCATCAATCACCCGACTGCAAAATCAGTTTGAAAGCTCTTGCTACAAAAAGCAGGAGTCCAACAAATTTGTTTCAACACCTGAAACAGAGTCACTCTAAGTGGGAAACAAAAGCAAATTTGGGATGAAACAAAATCAGTTTTTGGAGGGGGGGCGTGTATCGCCCAACCCTACATGCTGCTTTAAATATTTTATCCAAACCTATAAAATATGTTTCCTGAAATGGTATAATCTGGGGTTTGATGAGGAATTCTATCTGAAAGTCATTATATAAGTTTTGAAGAGTTTAGGTTTAGTTTAGCAGAACTAGAAGGGTTTGGTTCAGCTCAAGTGGTGCACAGGGTTCCTATCACTCTAAAAATAGAACCTTTAGTTTTAGTATTTATTTCCATATGTCTGCTTTTTATTGCCTTATTTTTCAAATGTTTGTTTTGAAATTTGGAAGATAAAAGTTGAAGTTTGTATCAAGTCTAGACTTTAGGGTTTAGGCATCAGATTCTTGGTTTTAAACTTAAAGATATTAATTTTATTTATGTGGTTCATACTCATTTTGCAACCTTTTTGTCATCCAGCCTTAAGTTAAAGTATATTTTTTCTATTTTAAATATAAATAGCAACATGGTTTAAGTCATTTTTCTTTTGAAGACTTTAAACCTTAGTATGTTTAGAATAAAAAAAAACTTGTTTTAGTGTTTTGTTTGTATTCTTTACTGTTTAGTTTGCCTTTTTTATGATCTTTGAAGCAAATTGATAAAAACTTTGCAGAAAGATTTACAGTGAATTTAAACATTTTGATGTAAAAATATGTCCTAAGTTGACAAATGTTAGTGAAGGAGTCTGGAAAAGAGTTTTAAAGAATGTGTATAAATCTTGGGTTCATCTAAGACTGAGCTGATTTTATCCTACTGTAGTGCCCTGGAGCATCTTAAAGTCTAGCTCTGCTGCACTGCTTCATCTGCAAGTTGAACTGTTATGTTATGCATTTCAGTTTAGACATTTATAGACTTCAGGACACAAATTTGACTCAGTTTGTCAAACTTGTCCTAAATGCAGAATTGTCCAAACAAGTCAAGTTTTAACCACGTCTGGGACAAACTTTATTTTTTTTTTAATTGCAGGAGGAAAGCATTCCCATCGCCCTGTCAGGGAGAGATATTTTGGCCAGAGCAAAGAACGGCACAGGGAAGAGTGGAGCCTACCTCATTCCATTACTGGAACGCATTGACCTGAAGAAGAGTTGTTTACAAGGTGAGTGCTCGTTTATCGCACAGTGAAGGTGATTTGACTGAACTGGGAAAGTTTTTATTTATCTTTTTTAGTGGAACAAGATATTCTCTATGAAGGATGGAGAAGGGGAAACAAATCTGTAGCTGTCTGTGAATTTAAAATGGTATTTGGGAAATATCCCCAAGGATTAAAAAAAAAAAGCTGCATCCTGAAAATACAAAACAAGCTCTTCTTAGCTTGAAGCTGTGGTGATTGAAGTGTTGTAATAACAGAACATGTGGGTTTATTGCAATTTTCAACTCCAGTAATTGCATTTTTTCCCAAATCTTTTGCAACATTTTTGGGAATTATGATTTAACACTCGCTGTTAGAGCTGGGTAAAAAAAATAGATTTAATCCATCTTAGATCTATTTCATTTAAATTTGGGAAAATTGATTCACGGGACATAAAATCGATTCTTCCCCATGGAGTCTGAAACGCGTTTCTATATTTTGTCACTTCTGGCTTGCCGTATATTTACATCCAGTTGACGTTCAGTGCTAACATTAGCTTTCAATAACAAATTGGAGCAAAACAAAAGAAACTAAGGAATCACTAACATTAGGGCTTCCGGTGTCTAAACCAATCAAAATCCTGGATAGAACGCATTGCAGCAACCAACCAATCACTGACTATCTCTGTTGTCCACTGAAAAAAATATCCACCAGAGCTCTAGAGAGCCGTCGGCCCAGACATTTTTTACAGTGCGACACACATAATCTGCAGGGATTTTCAATGTAAATAATGTTTGTTAGGTTTGAGAAGCACGTCGGTCAACATGTCCGATGATTTCAAGTTTATCACTGGACAATTGTAATTTACGTCGATAATGTTCGACGGTCCGACGTGTTTTCACAAACACTGCACTCACAAGGAGTGGGCAGAAGTATATTTATATTAGCCCACCTTCTACCGCAACCCTATTCCCATTACTAATTTATCAAGAAAATTCTTAATTTCTTAAAAATGAATAGCTCAACAACACCGTCACCTGCAATTCCTTTTTAATTTAAAACCTTTTGATTTGTGACAGTTTTCCTTCCAGATAAAACTGTTTGATTTAAAGGTTTGGGCTTATGGTGAAGAGAAAAAAATGGTGGTTTTGTATTTTGCAACATGGTTGAACCATTTTCTTTAAGAGCAGATCGAGTTGAATCGTGATTAATCGATTCAGAACCTTATGAATCAAATTGATCCAGAGAATTGGCCGTCATACCCAGCTCTATTTACTATAGTTGCAAAATTATAGTTAAGCAAATGATTCCCTTTGATAAAAGCTGCTGTTTGTTTTATCCAGCTTTGGTCATCGTGCCCACCAGAGAACTGGCTCTGCAAGTCAGCCAAATATGTATCCAGGTCAGCAAACACATGGGCGGAGTGAAGGTGATGGCAACCACAGGTGGAACCAACCTCCGTGACGACATCATGAGACTGGATGAAACGGGTAAATTTAAACGAGTTCAGCCTCTGTGGGATGAATGTTAAACGTTACATTTCTGTAGCTGCCGCCTCACGGGAATTTATTTTTCAGTACATGTGGTGATTGCCACTCCGGGGAGGATTTTAGACCTCATCAAGAAAGGAGTAGCCAAAGTCAATCAAGTGCAGATGATCGTTTTGGATGAAGTGTGTATATTTTTTCTGCTTCAGCTGTTTGTTTTTCTTTAAATAAATGACGAAAACTTAACCGTTCACCTGTGTTTTAAAGGCTGACAAACTCCTGTCTCAAGACTTTGTTGTTATGATGGAGGAGATGCTGGGCTTCCTGCCCAAACAGAGGCAGATCTTGCTTTATTCTGCCACATTTCCTCTCAGTGTGCAGAAGTTTATGGTACGTTTCATTTTTATATTTAAAGGTTTACTTTATGATGTTTTGACCTGTAAAACAAACATTTGTTTTATTTTTTAGAATGCACACTTGCAGAAACCTTATGAGATCAACCTAATGGAGGAGCTGACGCTGAAGGGTGTGACTCAGTATTATGCTTATGTCACTGAAAGGCAGAAAGTCCATTGCCTCAATACCTTGTTTTCCAGAGTAAGTGTTGCTTTTCCTGCACCACAACATAAAGACTTGTTTTTATGTTTTTATTGCTGATTCCTATTGTCTCTAAAGGTTAATGCTGATTAACATTTGTTTCTTCCAGCTCCAGATCAACCAGTCGATCATCTTCTGCAACTCCTCTCAGAGAGTAGAGCTTCTTGCCAAGAAGATCTCCCAGCTTGGTTATTCATGTTTCTACATTCATGCCAAGATGAGACAGGTCAGCTGGAAAACTGCCCCAGAAAAGTGTTGAAACTAAAGTAGATGCTTTAATAATGCTGCTGCTGCTTATATTCTTTTATTTTTTTATTAAAGAAAACAAAAATTAACTTCATGCTTTTTAAATTGACTGATATTAAAATGGTTTAATTGAATTTTCAGGGTGAATCTGTCATCTAATTTAACTTTATTTTATTTTATTGCCATTCAGGAACATCGTAACCGTGTGTTCCACGACTTCAGAAACGGCCTCTGCCGGAATCTCGTCTGCACTGGTGAGTCTCATCACGTTCCTTCTCTTCCTCTGCTTTTCACCAATCTGTTGAATTTCTGCTCGATGTCAAAATATTTCTCCCATAGAGAAAAACCTGAAGTTAGAACTGCTCATGTAATCCTGAAGAAACAAAACGATGTGTGATCTACCAATTTAAATCGAGAATTAAGTTGGATTTGATAGGTTTTCAACGTTTAGCACAAACATACACACATGGGAAGCATGTCATTAAACACTAACCAAGCTGTTTAAATACAAATTTGTATTACTTATGTATAGAGCTGGGTTAAAAAAATTGATTAATCGATCTGGATCGATTTTCATTCAAATTTGGCGATATCGATTCATAAGTCACGATCGATTTTTCTCCATGGGTTTTAAAGCTGTGTGTTTCCATGTGTCACTCCTGGCTTGCCGTAGGTTTACATCCAGTTGACGTTCAGCGCTAATGAGTTGTCTGAAGCAAAACAAAAGAAACAAAGCAATCACTAACATTATCAGCTGATTCTCAGCTGAACTTATAGATAACAGAGACCATGATGACTTTTGTAAAGATTTGTGCTCGGACGCAGTAGTGGGAAACAAACCTTCGAGCGTCTTAAACCAAAACCACTGTATGTAAACATCTGACTGAAACTGTTCTCCTCTGCATGTATAAATGTGTGAAAGATGACAGTCTATCTAAATCCTTTAGTTTTGTTACCAATGTTTTTAAATTTAAGAAACATCTTAATGTAATTCAGTGATGGAATGTTTTAGCTGAAGTTCTCTAGTTTTTTAAAAAAATGAATTTATCCAACAACACTTTGTTAAACACAGTTTAAACCCTTTGAAACTTGAAACAGTTTTGTTTTAAGATTAAACTTTACAAGTTTGTCCTTGTTTATAATTTTATCAATGCACCATGTTAGAATTAGTTTCTACTATTTGCAGAATTTTTTAAGAATATTTTTCTTCTTCTGCTGCCTTTTATTTTATTTTAATTGTATTTTGTTGTATGAAATGTATTTTGTTTATATTTTAATGAAAATGAATAAAAGTATCTATCTAAAAAAAAAAAAGAATTAGTTCCTTTGAGAATGTATTTTATATCAAAATAAATGTGTTACTGTAAGATATTCTTAACTAATTTAAAAATCAATCAAACTGAATTGTGAATGGTTGTGAATCGAATCAATTTGGGAAATCTGAATGGATACCCAGCCCTACTCATGTAAAGTCTGATCTCAAAGGTTTTACACACTCAGTCTATTTGGTCCAGATCTTGTAAAACCATAACTTTTCCATGATGTATATTTTGTTTACAAAGTTAATCCACTTCTTTATTGTTGGGGATTCGATATTCAGCTATATTCTTGTGATGGCTTTGATTGCAACAAGTAACATACCAAATAGTCTTTTCAGTGTTGTTCCAATTTGTTGTAGGTAGATCACACAAATACAATATGTCACATTTAAGAGGAATTTTTGCACCAAATACATTAATGTTCACAAATCTGTGTCCAATAGTTAGAAATAACCTGACAAAGTTGTGTGCGCCAGTTTCTACGCCCACGTTGGGATGCATCAAAACCAACTTTTCACCTGCCGTGAGAATGTGCAGCAGCCACGCAAAGTACAGTTTTAACCCACAAAGTCATGAATCTGACCTGAATCCAGAGAACTGAAAACCATTTAACCTCAGTCAAGAAATAGCAGCCTAAAAATGATCAAAAGAACCTCAGTTCAGTCTACTGTCAGCTGTAAAGTTTTTATTTTTAGTTGGAAACACACGCAGAGCGCAGGCCTGCGAGGTGCACACACAGCTGAGCAGAGTAAAATGTGTGTTAATTGTCTAAGCAACATTTTAATTCTTACTGAGAGAAAAAAAGTTGTCAACTCAGCAGATTAATTCAGAACAGCTCAGCTGTGATGATTCCTCAGCTCCACAAGATGCAGACAATAGATTTGTTGCTGCGTTAAGTTGTGAGTAATTTATGGAACAATGTCAGGTGTTTTGCAGGTTGATATAACAAGAAGAATTGAGCACAGCATGTTTGTTTATTTCTGTATCAAACAAATTACAATCAGGTGATTTACTGTATTTCTGAGCGAAGCCATACAGCTGAATGAGTCATGATTCTAAAATATAAATCCTACACCATGGCAGAAACTTGTGGCGCTGCGACTCGTTTTTTAACATCAACTAATTAATACTTTTCTAAGTTCTACCATACTCCTCACTTCCTCTGTGTTTAGTTATTTATTAAAGACGTGTAAAGATAGAAATGTCTCTCAGGCTCATGCTCCACTGAAGACAGCTGCTTCACACACACGCGCACACACACACAACACCCACACACTTTTGCGTGTGGAAAATGTGATTTTACACCCACTACTTGTTTAGACATTTTTCTCACTCATTCTTCATTTAATGTATATTTTTCCTGCATCTACAAATCATTTCTGATCCCACAGAAAGGACAATCTGATGAGAATCTCACACTCTGGACACATTTAAATCTATTTAACATATTAAAATAGAGGCGTGTCTCAGGTGCGCTCAGTTCCACGTTTGTTGAGATGTATAAAGGAAAGGTGCGCAGAAACATGCGTGCAAACAGTTTTATACATCAGATTTTTTTTTTGGTGCGGCGCACTTTTCTAAATTTGTACCTACGCCAACTTCTAGTGTGAAAGCTGCGCACTTCTTTAAGCATGAAGTCTGTTTTTAGTGATTGTGAGGATTTATTCACCTCCATTTGTAAGAGGAAACCTCATACCATGTTTGGCTCTCTGGATTTTAGGGCTGATTCTGTCGGGTGATTTATGATATTAATTTTAAGCTTTAGGTTTTAATTTGCTGACCATGTCTGGGTGAAGACACCTGCCTTTTTAATGCTGCAAATGAAACAAGATATTTTTAAATTTGTTGTTATCAGCAGCTGTCTGAAAGTCTAAACATGAGACTGTCCATGGTCAAACATGAAGACTTCACTTTTATTTCAGGTTACCACGCTTCCCTCAACGACACATTTTACTAAACTCATGGAGAGAAAATATAGAGACTTTAAGGATGTAGCACACATTTAGTTTATATTGTTTACATTCATTTTTGTACTGCAGCTATTTGACAAATATTCTTTATATATTACAATATAATGGTATCAAATCTCAAACAGCACCCTGTTTTTGTGTGATTTGCTGTCAATCCAAATCTTTTATTTTTGAATAGAGGTCAAAAATTATTCTTTTCCGATTGATCAGACAAATAATCGATCATTATAATCATTAGTTACAACCTTACTGTATTTATTTTCTGAAAGAGGAAAAAGTGATTGTCAAATTGGGGTCATATGTTACAAGTGAAGCTGAGTGATTGCATCTTTAATCTTTAGGCTCAAACTCCAGTTTAGATGTTTTTGTTTTTGTCCTGCAGACCTCTTCACAAGAGGAATTGACATTCAAGCTGTGAATGTTGTGATCAACTTTGATTTTCCCAAGCTGGGAGAAACGTACCTTCATCGCATCGGTAGATCTGGTAAGAACACGCGTGGATTTTTCTCAACATTTATTTGTTTTGTTGTCGGGGTGTAACAAAAATCCCTTTTCTTAAATCCTCAGGACGTTTCGGACACCTGGGTCTGGCCATCAACCTCATCACGTACGACGATCGCTTCAACCTTAAAGGAATCGAGGAGCAGCTCGGGACGGAGATCAAACCCATCCCTGGAATCATCGATAAGAGCTTGTACGTGGCCGAGTACCACAGCGAGAGCGGAGAGGAGGTCAAGCAGTGAGCCAGTGAGTCCCTCTGTTCCTTCAAGTCTTTTCTTTTGATTTCACCACATTCAGAGATTTCAAACTGCTGTTGTTTTATTGTCCTAAAAACATATGGTGAATATTTACAGCAGTACTGCCTTTTTTTATTCTATAAGTCAGATTTATCAACTAAAAACTCAACAAATGAATCAAGTTGTCAAAAAAGCAAAAACAGATTTAAATTTTATTTGAAGGAGCTTTAACTGCATTAATATTTTATTTGTTTGCATTTTCTTTCTTTCACTGGTGTTTTTCAAACCGCTTAATAATCAAGATGTATTAATTTAACTCTAAAACAGCAATTTAGCAAACTATTAAAATCAATTAAATATTTTCTTTTTTCTGGGTAGAAACTTGAGATTTTTTTTAGTTTTAAACGTCTGAGAAACTACAAGAAACCAGAGCCAGGGTCTGAAAAGACACGCTATCCTTTACAGGGGTAGACATAAGGATTTTTTTCAGGTTGTCCAGCGGACAACCTGTTGACAAAATCTGGTTGTCCAAAAAAAAATCTCAATAAAAATGTATATTAATAGGTAGGCTATATTGTTCTGTATACAAAGTTTACTATATACAAATGTTTTCAGTCAGCAGGTTAACAGTTTC
>JARVGW010000624.1:21172259-21182953 GCA_031762495.1 Anablepsoides rubrolineatus | reverse complement strand
TTAATGACGAACACCCGCGGCAGAAAACTTTAATGTAGGTCTTTTTTTCTTGGTTGTCCACCGGACAACTTGGAGGCGGAATCTGGTTGTCCGAAACGAAAATGGGTTGTCTCGGACAACCTAAACAACGCTTATGTTGACCCCTGCTTTAGATAAAAGTTAAAAACATGTTCTACATTAGATCGACAGAAGTAGTTTTACAGTTCTGCCTCATTGATCAGATTCTGCACCAATAATTGCTCAAACTTATCCAATAGGACTGCATAATATTAGGAAAACCTGCGATGTGCGATAACAGCTGAATATTGTGATAACGATGCTAGAAGTGGAAAGCCTAAAAAGTCTTAAATGTCCAAATTTTCATCCAATGTTTTAAATGTAATTTTGTCAAGTCTTAATTTTTTTACTTTAATCATTCCCAGAAGTATTTGCTGCATAAACAGAGTAAAACTCTGTAATCAGAGGATGATTCAATCTGTTTTCATGAAGGGATAAGTTTGCTACCGGTCTTTGTACACCTTAAACTACAAATCCTGTGAGAACTACAGGCAAAAAATGGCCCAGTTTACTTCCATGTTTTTGACCTCTTTACCTTTACAACCCCCCACATACGGTGTCTTGTACACCCACCCAAAAAAACAAAGCAGTTCAGTGTGTTTTTAATGAGACTTGGCTGATATCAGTGGTTTTTGTACTCTGTTGGAAACGGTCCACAGCAGTCAGATATGAAGGTCTCATAAAGATATGAAAGATATTTTTATTCAAATATTTTAGTGTTGTATTAAAATGAAGTGTTCTTTAAATAAGAACAGTTAAATTGGTTGCAATAAAAGGTTTATATGTTAAAATTTCTGGGACCATTTTAATGTTTCTGTTAATAGAAGAGGAATAGATGGACCTTTTATTGTCATTGTACATGAAGAAAACAGAACATAATGTGTCTGTTTGGTCTTAAATGTTATTCCTAAAAGTCTTAAAAAGTCTTAAATGTAACTTACTGGAACCTTCATGAACCCTGAATCAACCTGTAGAGTTAATGTCTTTCTGTTCTGGGTTCAGAGCAAAAAAAACCTGATTATTTTCATTCCAGCTGGAATTTTTTTAAATATGAAAAGATCCATCTAATTGGCCAAATACATGAAGGTGAAATACTTCAAGTGACAAAACTCATAAATACTTTTGAGCCAAACGTTTATTGCAGTTTGTGATACGCCTTTTGCACCGGCTGCTATCACTGCAGCCCTGATAACCCGCCATCATTATTGTTTATGAGCTGTTATGTAAATGACGCAATCAGTATAACCCAAACTTTAAGAACACTTGAAAAGATTAAAAAGTCTCAATGTTTCAACATTTTTCTGCCAAACGACGAGAAAAACAATTGTTTTCATTGTAAACTCAACTTGATTATCAAACATCTGGATTATTTTAGTGAGTTTAATACTTTAAAGGTGGTTTCTCACTGGTAATGGAATGTAATTCACTTGCCAAACTCTCTCGCTCTCTCTCTCTCTCTCGTTTACGGTATTTTCTCTTTTTAAATGTGTTATATATGAAGTGCAGCTGCCTTTATGTGGTAAAACTTGAGTTCCTCAGTCTTTATTTTTTCTCCTCCACAGATCAGTCTGTACTCCACTCCCCTTCAGTTCCCCTTCAAACCCACTTGGATTATTTTTATTTTTCTCCCCTCCAGTTTTTTCTTTTCTGTACAGTTTCTTTCAGTCTTCCTTTTCCAGACGCCACCATAGAATGGATTTTATTTTATTTTTATTTTTCGATGGAAGCTTTTGGGATGAACTCACCCGCCTTGATTCCAAGGCTTCAGCGCTGCATCACAAACGTACCGAAGACACGAGGAAGAAGGCGAAGGGACGAGCGGACGACGACGTTTCCCCCACGGAGCCAGCACCGACAGACCCCCCCCCCCCACCACCCCCTCCCTCCACACGCCACTTTTATTTAATTTGAGTTTTAACCCGTTCATATAAAGTGCCTTAACAAGCAGTTCAACTCGTTCTAAAGTAATAACCCTTCATTCGTCACCGTTGTCTCACTTCAGTCACCTGATTGAGAATTTGTTCCAGTAATCGGCAGAAAAAGGTGAAACTCGTTTGGCTCGACTCATCTGTTTTTCTGAGGGGGTTAGAGGAAAAAATAAAATAAAATTGGTCGGGGTCTTTTCCGCTGGCGACTAACTGATGAAGGACGAAACTTTGAGTTTTCAGTGGACAGAGACTGGATTATTTGTTTTTTTTTTTTAAGTTTTTTTGTTCTCCAAGAGACGCCCAGACTGTCCAGACGCTCGAGGAGAAGCTCGTGCTTCTTAAAGACCCTAAAAGCTTTCCTCTCGTCTTCAACGTCAAAACACTAAAGTCAAAAAACAACAAAGCAGCCTGGAAAACATCAGGAGGATTCCTGCTTCAGTGGAGAGTTTTTCCTCTTTCTTATCTTCTTTTTCTTTAATTTGTCCTGAGTTTCACCCTCCTATGGTTGGCCATAAATCCTGCAAACAAACCCGTGGGGTGCAGCTTCTGTATATACTTTCATTTTAAGGTTGTTTTAAACAAAAAAAAAAACAAGTGACAAACTGGAAAGCTGCCCGACCCTTTATCTGTCTCTCGTTGGCACTGATGTTGGCCTGTGAGTTTATTTATAAGTTTTTTTCTTTTATTAGAAACCTCAAAAAACATTTAACAAATGTTTTTGAAGACGATCGATAATTATTATTTTTTAACTCCCTATTTGACAAGTGCAATTCAAGAAAGAGAAAAAAAGACGCACTTATTGTTTCCCTCCTGCTGTCAGTGTTAACGAGCTCCCAGTCCAGACAGATGCTTTCCAATTACACAATTAATGAACTCTTTACCTGCGAAACGGGACTGTTTTCAAACTGAGCGCTGGTAAATGTAAAGAAACTAATAATCTGTCGTTTAGTAATGCTACTTGCTGCAGTGCAGCTCATTTGGCTGTTTAATTTGTTTGTTTTTTCTTGCAGGGGGGGGCGGGGTTATAAACTGTTACGTTAAATTAATGCCATTAAGCACCACGGCGTCAATTCCTACCTTTTGGGCAGAAGCTGTTTTTAGTTTTTCTCCCCCCTAATTCTCTTTGTAGAAGAGCCTCGGCCAAAATCCAGAAACAAATGTGAAATGTAGCAGGATTAATAATAATAAATAAATAATAATCTCTGTGCTAAGAGTTAAGCTGAAACCCACCTGAGGAGGTTTGGTTTGCACAGAGCGGCGGCTTCAGCTCTGCCCAGACGGGAGAAAGGTGTGCTGTGGTGCAGAACTTTGGTTGTAGATTTATAGGAGGCAGATTAAAGATTCAGATTAGGTGTAAATGACCCCGGCCTGCCGAGCTCACGGCCTCTTTCTGCCCTCTGTTGCTTTAGATTCTAGAGTCGGGTGGGGATTTGATTTTTGTGACGAAACCTTAAATCTGTGCGGAGGTCCTCGGCTCGGACCTCCGCGCAGATTTTGGTTCCCCTCTTTTTTATTTTCACGGTAAGATGCTTTAAAGTGCTTCTAATCGACGAGAAGAGCTGTTCAAAACAAAGAAATGTGAGACACTTCGGCCCCCGTGCTTCTCGTCGGTTTGGCGCTCTCGACCCCTGTTCTCCCAGACGGTTGCACCTCTTTGATGTGGGTCATTTCAGGGCGGGTGGGATATTTAATAAATTAAAAAATACAAATCAAAGTGTAACGGAGGGAACGGAGGTCGGGTTGTTCAGACACGTGGCAGCTGTCTGTTTCCTCATCCTTTAGCAGTAAGCGTGTCGACCTTTACGAAGCTAAAGAAAGTCGATTCTTTAAGATTGGACGTTCAGCTTCGTGTCGGTTCAGCGTTACTGCCACTGAGGAACCGTAAAGACTGAGACGAGAGCATCTTGCCCCGGATCGGGCGACTAATTGAGCAATTGAAACCAAATCGTCTCATTCTTTAGGGTCTTTTTTTTAAAAACCAAACATTGGGTGGGTAATTTGGTCCGCTGCCCTGATGCTTTTGTTTATCTCGACACAAAGCGTCACAGTTTTTGTGTAAAATTCGGCCAAACAGTCAAGATTTCCTGTCGAGATAACCGGAGTCCTTTTTAGGATTTCTTTCCAAAAACATCAGAAAAAAGAAATAACAGGGAGGGACGAGGGCACTTTAAAAAACGGATGCTTTTTGAAGGTTTAAAATAAAAGTAACATCCGAAGTTTTGGTAATGGGTTTGAGAATATCTGAGAAAGTTGCCCTCAGATTATTTTTTTTTGTTTTTGTTTCCAATTGAAGAGTTCAGACGGAGAACACCGTAACTTAAATCTCCAAATTTAAGTGGATTTAAAGCTTGTGTTCGTTTTTATTTCATTTGATTCTACGATTGGCGCAGTTTTCAGTGGCACAAAATTTTTAAGAGCAAAGTTCAGACGTCTCTGGGGGGAAAAAATGATTGGATTCAAAGTTTTGTTTGGAACAATAAAGCTCACTGAAATTTACTGTTTGAATTGTGTTTTTATTTATTTGACCTGTAGAGGGCGCTGTTTGTTTGATGAACTTTGTCTTAAAACAGCTGAGGGGCCGAACATCCAGGAATTAGTCATTGTGTAAATCAAGGATTATAAAGATCTGTTGCCTTTTAAATAGTTTATTTTGCTACATTTAATCATGAATACAACATACAGAACTTTAAGTAGTGATAATATAACAAAACACGCCTCATATTTAACACAATTCTTGTGACCAAATTTTTAAACCAATTTTCTTTTCCCAGTTTTATCTTCAACTGCTTTTAATTTTAACTGTCTGGACTGTTCATAGAAATGTTTTTTTTTTTTACCAGCTTCTAGCCAAGATTCAGACGTTTCTGTTTAACTAAAAACTCAGTAAAGTGGAAAACCAGGAGTTTGGACTTAAGAGATGAATAAACCAATTGGCGGGCCGAACTTTGGTCACTCTCTATACGCTGAAGTTGAATAACCCTGTCTTAATATAAACTCTGACCTGGAGGGGTTTATTCCCACAATAATCCTCCTTTTAGTTTCACTTCAGCTCAGGATGCACGACTCAGTGGTTTGTTTTCTCTTTGTGATCCTTTCTGTTGGTGTGAAGACTTCACTGCCTCCACCATGTGACAGGTAAGAAATTAGTTTTCATTTTAAAATCCAACATTTTACACCTGTTATGATATTTAACACTGATTTCAAATAGAAATACCAAAATGTCTCTAAAATCTGTCTTGTCTCTTTTTGGTTATTGAAAAGATGTTTCTGTAAAACCAGGTTCTGATTTTATAACTGAGGACCTTTGACCTGACAGGAGCTCCTGTTCTAATTTAAGCTGCTTTATCTGTTAACATTTTTTTATTTGTCTATTAAACATAAAACTGAAACTTTTCAGTTGGAATTTGAACCGTAACACATTTAATGCAGTATTTATTTTGATATTGAGACATTTTATACGAGTACTTGTAAAAATAATTCTTATCAGGCCCAAGGTGTCATAAACCAGAGTTAAATGTGTATTTAAAATATAAATAAAAACAATCTAGTGCCCCTGAATGTCAGCCGGTCCTCAACATTAGGATGCAGAGTTTCTAAAGGTGTTTATTTAATTTTTTTAAAAATAAATTTGAGTAGTGATTATCTCTAAATGTAAATAATTAGACGTGTGGGTAACCCTTTCT
The DNA here is from genome assembly GCA_031762495.1 of Anablepsoides rubrolineatus. Lineage (NCBI taxonomy): Eukaryota > Metazoa > Chordata > Actinopteri > Cyprinodontiformes > Rivulidae > Anablepsoides > Anablepsoides rubrolineatus. The sequence goes on along the minus strand of JARVGW010000624.1, from coordinate 21,177,285 downwards.
TTTACAGTCCCCTAATTACCATGCAATTACCTAGTATTTACATGGTAATATTTTACTATGCAGTTACTTGGTAATTACTAGGGGTGTAACAATACATCAATCTATATCAATATTGATTTGAATGGTTAACGATTCAATTATATCGAGGCAAAATAAAAATATCGATCTATATCGTCAAAGCTGGTGTCAAGATATGAGATCAATCCATGTCCTTATAATCATCTTAAAATCAGGTTTTTTACATTGCTGTAATGTTGAAACAAAGTTAAATTAACTCTTTTAAACCTTAGTTTCTCTTTTACAGGACACAAAGGAAAAGCTTTTTTTTTATTCATGTGTTCATGTTAATGATTTTCTTAGAATATGTTCTGATTATTGCAAAAACAATTAGAGAAAAGTTGATGAATGCTTTGCTTTTAGTTATAGTTTAAACATTGATAAATAGATGAGAGGATGATTTTAACACAAAGGGAATCTGTATCATGTTCTGCTTTATTCTGTAACAACAGTTTAATGTAACTCTGATTTAAAGTACAATAATCTTATGATGGTTATTAGGGATATAATTTTAGAAGGCTGCTAATGTGATAAAAGTTGATGAGTTTGAGCTTAGAGTATCAGTGTGAAGAAACAGGAAATCTGCTTGTAGAAAATGAGGAACTTCAACTACTCCAGACGTCAAGTGACACTTTAACCTGTCTGAGGCAACCACTGAAAGAGGAAGTCAAGCGTTGTCATGCATTCTAAACCAATAAGAACCTCAGCTCAGCCTGTTAGCTTTAGCACTAATATTGCCTCCATCCATATTTTCAGCTGCAGTCTGAGTTGTTTCTAGCTTCTCCTCTCTGTCAACTCTCTCTGGTTTCATTTAAAAGAGTCGATCATCAGATATTGTCCAAGATTAACCTTCAGGCTGGATAAAGCTCACAGCTTCGCACTGATGACCTATGGACGTCATTTACCCAGAATGCTTTGCGTGTAAATAAAATGGCTCCGTCCGTGTAATCTATTTTTTAACTTTTAGTTTAAAAATGATAAAAACTAAACAGTCTACAGTAATTTTACAGTTTTTATTTTACAGTTTAAAATATGTTTATCAAATAAAGTTTAAGGTTACAACAAAAATAAATTGTAATTAAAAAGTTTCTGCTCAGCTATATAGTCTATAGCAGTGGTTCCCAAACTTTTCAGCTTTTGACCCACAAAATGCCATCAGCAGAGACCTGTGACCCCAGCTGCTGTCGGTTAATAAACATTGTTTTCACGTCAAATAAACAAGAGCATAGTAACATTATTTATGACATTATTTTTGTCCATTTTAAGTACACTAATCTTACTATTTTGTAGCAACAAAGACAAATTTTTTTATTTTTTAGTGAAATTACTCCAGAAAATATTTTCAGGACCCCACCTTGATGTTTCAGGACCCCACTGTGGGTCTCCACCCCAACTTTGGGAACCACTGGAATGGACCGATCTAGAAGCTCAAAACGAGTTGATCTGAGAGGCGCCTCAGAAAAGGGGCGGGGCTTGTGTGTTGCAGTTCCACTTTATTTAGAGCCAAACGTAAGGATTTAAATGTGATAAGTGGGAGCATGGTGGTGGTAGCATCATGCTGTGGGGCTTGAGAGGTACCGAGAACTGGAGGAGCAGGACGACGATACCAAATGCATCAAAACATTTTGGTTTTGATTATTTTTTATTTTTCAACCCGACACTTTGGTCTTTGTTCCGACACGTTTTGTTGAGTCTAACAAATTCTACCGTCTGGTTTCAGCGAGATCTACTGCTCAGGCTCCATCCTGCATCAGGTCCAAACAGCTAAACTGTTTGACGATGACAAATACTTTGTTGACATGAAGCTGAGATGGGCTCCCGGTGAGTCCAGCGTCTCTGCAAACCGCTCGTCTCAATCAAACACAGCATATCTTTATTGTTTTCCTCTTTCCACAGAAAAGGTTTTGTCTGCTTTCCAAAACCTTTCGAGCTTGTTTCCTAATGGAACCGTCCCGCCTGCACAGCTCGGGGAGTTTCTCAACGCTAACTTTGAGAATCCCGGGACAGAGTTTGAGCCGTGGACGCCGTCAGACTGGCAGGACAAGTGAGTTTTGATTAGAACTCCGAGTTCATCAGTGCTTGATTAACCAGACGTGTTTCTCTAACGTAGACCCAAATTCCTGAACAAAGTGGCGGACGACAAGCTTCGGAAATGGGGGGAGAAGATCCATCACCTGTGGAAGGATCTTAGCAGAAAGGTGTGTAGAAGTGACCTCGGTCGTAGACCACAACGTTCAAGGGGAAAAGGGCAAAAATCTGGATTCAGACTAGGCTAATCACTGTCTAAATTAGAACGGTTTTATAGATTTTCAGGCCAATTTTCTCAAAAAACAACATATGAAAAATTCTTTGCTGATTTTAAACCTGTACATGTTTACCTAACACGTTCGGTGCCTTTTCCCCAACTTCACTGAGCTTTACTGTGTGAATGTGAACATAAAACAGGTGTGCCTAAAAATACAGTCTATCCGTCTTTAAAAACCGTTTTTCTCCTTCAGATTAACAGCAGTGTCAAAGATCATCCGGAGCTCTATTCTCAGATATACCTGCCATATCCTGTGGTGGTACCCGGAGGACGCTTCAGGGAGGTCTACTACTGGTGAGCAAACTGTTCGACCTTTGACCTTTAACGGTCCTCACCTCCCTCGGAACTGGTTGGTCAGTGTGAAAGACACAGCTCTTAAATGTTAGTTTTTCTCTCCAAATTCAAGGCCCCCTTTTAAAAGTGGGGTACCTCAAGGCTCCATACTTGGCCCCCTTTGATTTTCTCTATTGCTTCCACTATAATATTATGTGTCATCCTTTTTATTTTTATTTTTATTTCTGAAATGTAATTTCATTGTGCTCTGTACGATGACAATAAAGGCCTTATCTTATCTTTTATGCAGATAACATCCAGATTTATTTACCTTTTTAAGATCTGGTGGAGCTCAGTGTACTGAATCTGCAGAATTCTTTAAAAGATGTTAAAACATAGATTGAGATAAATCTTTTTGTTTAAAGCTGTAGTCTGTAACTATTATAAAAATATATTTTTGACATGCTAAGACTGTCACTATGTCCTGACAGATTAATATTAGACAGATAATCTCTGAAAAAACACAGTTCTCTGGCTCCTCCCAGTGGTTCTACAGACATCTGTTCAATTCTACCGCTCCTAAAGAAAAAGAGCCAATCAAAGACCAGATGTTTGTCTGACAGGTGTCAATCATGTTCATGAAGAACATCAATCATTGACATTCCACAGCTGTATTTGGGTTCATATGTTGTCACCTGTTGGCTTCTTAGACCCATAGGCTGTGTCCAAATTCAGGGGCTGGGTCCTCTGAAGGCCGAATTTATCAGCCACTGACGTCACAGCGCCGCACCGAAGGCTGTCCAAATGTGGCCAACAAATGCGTTGGATTTGTCTACTTTAGATGTTTAAATGGTTTGATACCCCTTTATCTTTCTGAGCTCCGACACAGCTATTGTCCTTGTAGAGTTCTGATCTGACCATCAGATGCTTCTGGTGGTTAGGAGTGGATGTGTGACCAGAGACCAGACCACAGGCTCAAGCTGATTGATCTGTTCCCTCGACAGGGACGCCTACTGGGTCATCAATGGACTCCTGCTGTCAGAGATGACCAACACGACTCACGGGATGATTCGAAACTTCCTCTACCTCGTCGACAGGTGGAACTGTTCATCTTCTGGAGCTGTGAGGATGGTTTGAAATGCCTCCTCAGAAACATTTACTCTCCTCCTTCCTACAGGTACGGCTTCGTTCCAAACGGCGGGCGAGTTTACTACGAGAGGCGCAGCCATCCTCCGTTCCTCCCGCTGATGGTGGAGAGCTACTACCAAGCAACCAAAGATAAAGAGTTCCTCAGGTGATGCGTGTTCCTCGAGAAAATATACAGGATGTTTTACCACCGTAATAAAACCCAATGTTTAACGTTTAGAGAAGCTTTGCCCGTTCTGGAGAAGGAGTACCAGTTTTGGATGCAGAACCGATCCGTAGCCGTTAAAGTGAACGGCTCGGATCACGTCCTGAACCGGTACCACGTCCAGGCGGGCCGGCCCAGGTACGCCCGAGACAACAGAAAGTTTATGAAAGATGTGTTCTGGTGTCTTTCTTCACCTCCATAATCCTGGGCTCTTCCCTGCAGGCCAGAGTCGTACACAGATGATCTGGAATTAGCTGAAGGACTCACCGACGGTAACAGCTTATTAAAGTTATTAATCTGTGCGGATTCTCCGCTGTGAGCGTGAGATTAATGGTCAGAGATGTGCGGGAGTCTTGTAATTGCTTCCCTTTAGAAAACTGTAATACATGGATCATCTTGTGTAAAAACAAATTTGCTCTGAAAAAAGAAAAATAAAACCTCTCTGCTGCCATCGCCCTGCGATAAATAATTCATGCTGGGAAAGCATTAATTCTCTGAGCTGTCGTATAAAAAGATGCAGTTTGAGGGGAAAATACTTTTATATTAAATTTGTCCGCCACCAGAATGTGTTTGCTCTTATCACTGACGGCCTTTTCTATCAATATTTTAAGAAATATTGGAATTCATGGGGTTAGAAGAGATGGTTTTTGTCTTTAAAGCTTGTAGGAAACATCATGTTTCATCTCTGAAACTCGGCTCAGAAAAGATGTGGAGAAACTAGAAAAATGAGCACTTTGTGTGAAAATAAAGGGGGAACTCTGACTGCTGAATAACTTTGCAAAGTAACTCAAATTTAAATAAGTGAAATTAGAGCTAACAGGTAAATGAGCAAAACTGTAGTTTGAAGATAAAATTAGTTAAAACAAAAATGATTAAATCCTGGAATTGGCTGAAATATATTAAATATTATTTTCTCTTTGTTTTTGTTGCTTTTTGTGAGTCACCTACTAAGTGTTGCATTTTTACTGAGCGACAATAAAAAGCTAAAATTAGCAAAACTGTAGCTGACAGATAAAATTGGCAAAAAAAGTGTATATATA
>JARVGW010000624.1:21157097-21172159 GCA_031762495.1 Anablepsoides rubrolineatus | reverse complement strand
CATATATATATATTCATATTCATATATATATATATATTCATATTCTATCTATGAGCTTAAGCTGGCTAAATTAGCTGAATAAAATTGAGTTCTGATAGTGCATATTTATTTTTTTTAATATTAATAGTATTAATAAAAACCTGTTAAATTTATCAGCTAAAATGATCAAAACTGTAGCTGAAAGATAAAGTTAGTTAAAACAAAAATGATTAAATCCTGGAATTATCTGAAAGACTGAATGATAAAGTTGTAAATATTATGTTTTTGTTGCTTTTTGTGAGTCATCTACTAAGTATTAATAATGAAAGACAATAAAAAGCTAAAACAATCCAAACTTTAGCTGTTGGCTAAAATGAAGCAAATCCATAAAACTGTATTTAACAAAACTGTAACTAATGTGTACAACGAGCTAAATTGTAGTCAGGCAATAAAACTAGCAAATAATCATGAAGACAGTGGTTAAAAGCTAAAGTTAGCTAAATTTAAACTAAATGCTTAAATGTATAACAAAATTGTAGCTAAAGTTTAAATTAGTGAGGAATAAGCTGAATGATTTGCTGATTGAATAAAACTGAGCTCTGATGCTGGGTAATTTTTATTTATTTATTATTATTTTTTCATTTGTCTGAGTTACATTTATTAACTAAAATGATCAAATCCGTAGCTATGAGTGAAGCCATATTTTTTTTATTTAACATTTATTTAACCAGGTAGAACTCATTGAGATTAAAAATCTCTTTTTCAAGAGAGACCTGCAGCTCACAAACATTACAAAATGAAAAATACAGATATTAAACTAAAATACTTCATGATAAAAACAAGAAACACTCATAAAAGGTAAGATCGGAGTAAAATAGAACAAAATCAGTTAAAACATTTACAAACAAATGTCTTAAGTACAAACTGATTAATGGCCCTAAAAACATTAAAAGACCAACTCCTTCAACTTTAAGTCTTTCTGCAGTAGATCTAAAAGTAGTAGTATATAGTAGTATATCTAAAAGCTATAATTAGCAAAGCCACAGCTAATTGTTTAAATAAGTACATTTGTAGCTGAACTGTAGGTAAAAGCTAAAGTTAGCAAGGCAGCAGCTAAAAGTGTAAAATAAAAAACTGGAGCTGTGAAGTGAAGAGATGTGAATCTTTCAGAGGTCTATAAAATACTTGAAAAAAAATAACTAAAAGTAAAAATACCTTAACAGAAAATGACTTTGGTAAAAATAAATGTCACTGATGAGAAAACTACTTAAGTAAAAGTCATAAAACTGTTCACAAAAGTTGGGAAAGTAGCAGTAAAAGTATTTTTCTACGCTCTCTAACAAATAAACTGTTAAATTTACTGAACCAAACTGGCTCCACAAGTTGATTAAATTGGTCAATTTCTTTAAAATAAAATATATCACTTCATATTTACTCTACTAGGTTTAGTGGAAATAGTTGATATGATTAGTTGAGTAAATTCAACACTTAATTTTTTAGAGCACATAAACAACTCTTTTCATGATGAGTTCAGACTTGGTGTTAAACTTTAAAGTAAAAGTATCATTTTTAGGTTTTAAAAGTAACCAAGTAAAAGTAAAAGTCATGATTTAAAAAATTACTTGGTAAAATTACAAATCCTCAAAAAAATTACTTAAGTACTGTAACAAAGTAAATGTACTTAGTTACTATAAACCTCTGGAATCTTTGTGTTTTATTTTGTAAACAATTATATATAAAAATGTACAAACTAACGTGTAAAGCTTTAAGTGTTGTGATTTGTCCCCTCAGAGCTCAAAGAGCAGCTGTGGACGGAGCTGAAAGCAGGAGCAGAGTCTGGTTGGGACTTCTCCTTCCGCTGGTACATAAACGCTGACGGGCACAGCGCCGGCGCCCTCAGAGAGACCCGGACCAGCCGGATCCTGCCCTCTGACCTCAGAGAGACCCGGACCAGCCGGATCTTGCCCTCTGACCTCAACGCTCTGCTGTGCCGCAATGAGAGGACCCTGGCTTGGTTCCACCGGCTGCTGGGTGAGAGCACCGGCGACCTTTTTTGACCTCAGAGATATAACGGGGGCTTTCAGCTCCCCGGCTGGCGTGACGTAACGACGACTCTTCCTGACAGGTGACGACGACTCGGCGGCCCGCTTCCTGCAGGCTGCGGCCCGCAGGACGGCGGCGATGGAGGCGCTGCTGTGGGACGCTGAGCGCGGAGCGTGGTTCGACTACAGCCTGGTGACGCACTCCAAACGCTCAGGGTTCTACTCCTCCAACCTGGCTCCAGTTTGGGCTCAGTGCTATTCTGAGCCTGAGATGGGAGAGAGGGCCGTGCAGTACTTGAAGGTTTGTCACCTCAAATAAAACACAGAATTATATAATATATATGTAAAATAATAATATGATTATTTGTTAATCTAACTCCTAAAGGACTAAATAACAAATAAACTAAAATAACAATCTAGTTTCTTTCATAATACTTGCCAGTTATTGGTAGACAACTTTGTAAGTACAGGTTACTATAAGTTACTGGTACGTATGTAAGACCTCAGTTTGTAATTGATTTGATTTGATTTTATTTAACACACAAAAGTAAAACAAAAAAAAAACACAATTTAAAATGAGATTTCTTTTTTTTCAGTTATTTTTATATTTAAAAAAATCACTGGTGATGAAGAAATTAAACTATCATTTAGTTCTTTTTTCTACTGAAGTGATAAAAAAAGATGTTGCACCTTAATAAAAACAGACGTTTTTCTTTCTTCTCCTTCAGACTCTTCCTTCCTCGCAGTGAAACACATCAAAAATCACTTTGCTTTTTCAGGCTAGAAAATCTTAATCCTTTATAGTTTCTTCTTTTTCAGTTTTTGAGGTGTCTTTTTGTTGTTTTGTCTTATTAATTCAGAAAATAACCACTAATCCTGATGCAGGATGAGGCTGTGTCCAGCAGATGGCGCTCACGTCTCACACCTGGTTTATATTCCTGTTTCTATGGTTTCTCTCTCTGCAGGGGAGCGGGGCCCTCAAGTATCCCAACGGGGTCCCCACGTCACTGGTGGACTCGGGGCAGCAGTGGGACTACCCCAACGCCTGGCCTCCTCTGCAGCACATGCTGATAGAAGGTGGGACTGAAGACCCCTGGTCTGCTGCAGGAGTGGTCCTGCTGATGGTTTATGAAGCTTCAAAGTTCAAAACATTTCATGACTTTTATACTTTTTAATTGTTTCACATGGAGAAGCGTTGAAAAAACCTTGTTCCCTGAAATCTACTTCAGCTACTTGTAATTTAGCTAGTTTTAGCTTTTAGCTGCAAGTTCAAGCTTTAATTTGTTTTGGCTACAGTTTAGCTAATAATTGGATCATTTCATTCAGTCTTGATCATTTTTTTAACTTTTAGCTGCTGTTTGGTTAGTTTAAGGTTTTAGTATGGTTTGACTCTTTGGCTACTTGAGGAGAAAAATGTAGTTTTTAGCTACAAATTTGATACTTATTGGTTTGAGCTGGTCCCCTAATTTAAACTTTTTATTCACTGTTTTGATTGTTTCAGTGTTTAGCCACCATTTTGCTAATTTTAACTTTAAGTTACTGTTTGCTGATTGTAGTTTTTAGCTGCAATTTAGTTTGTAGTTTAAGTGTTCTTTTGGATACAGTGCAGCTAATGTAGCATTAAGCTACTGTTTTGCTATTTTTAGCAATTAGCAACTATTTTAGTCATTTTATTTTACTTGTAGGTTTGGTAATTTTAGCCTTTAGCTACAATTTTGCTAGTATTAGCTTCTCATTACTTTTAGCTACTATCTGTGCAGTTTTTTGTTTTGAGATAAAAAATACCACTTGTTTTTAGCTAGCCTGCTAATTGAAATGTTTATCTACTGTTTTAGTTTGCTAATTGTAGCATTTATGGTTCATTTAATATGCACGCAGTTTTGGTCATTTTTGCTTTTAGCTGCAATTTTGCAATTTTCTGCTTATTACTTTTAGCTGATGTGCAAATATTTGTTTGATTACAATTCAAATTTTTTTTGCTTTTAGCTTGTCTGCTAATTACAGTTTTAAGCCACTAGTTTTTAGTTACATTTTGGTAATTTTAGCTTTGAAGCTATTGTTTAGCTATTATTTTTCTTGGCTACAGTTTTGCTATTTTCAGTATTTAGCAGTTATTTTGGTCTTTTTAATTTACCTACAGTTTTGGTAACTTTTGCTTTTTAGCTGCAGTTTAGCTGATTTTAGCTTCTGTTCGGCTCATTTTAACGTTTACATTTTGAGTAAAAAAATAACTCCAGCTCAGAATTCACTCTGATTTCTCTGTTTTTCTGGGTTTTTGAAAAGGCTCAGCTGATCTTTTCATCTCATTAAATTCAGGATCAAACTGGTGTTTCTGACTTCAGCTCCTCTTCTTCGGTCTCTTGGCTTTAATTTGAGAGAATTTACGTCCTCATGAGAGGCGCAGCTGGAGGGGCTGCTTCCTGTCAGTCCCTTCGTTTTATTATTATTATTTTTTTCTTATCCTCGGCGCTGCTCTGATGGACTCGCGCTGCACCTTTTCTCTGGTTTCTTCTTGCTTCAGGGGCTTTTTGTTTTGGGTTTGGTGTTGAAGTGAAAACATGCTCAGCTGCACTGAAATCAGCCAACAGCTTGGATCAGTTAAAAAAAACAAAACAACAACTCTCCTGCTGTCATGTAGCTTCTGTGATTGACGTTTTGCTGTGCTGCGTTCAGGTAAAATAGGATTATTTCTTTGAAGGAATGCCCTTTGTTTGTTTTTTTCTCCAGGTTTGTCCAAGCTGCCGTCGACTGAAGCTAAAGAGCTAGCCTTCGACTTGGCCCAGCGCTGGATCAGGACCAACTGGTTGGCCTTCATCAAATATGAAGCCATGTTTGAAAAGGTGAGTCTCAGAAAACCCTCTCAGGTCTTCACGTTAAACACCCCCGCTGACTCAGCACTTTCCTGCCTTTTACTCAGTACGACGTGAACGGAGACGGAAAACCTGGAGGAGGAGGGGAGTACGAGGTTCAGGTGTGTCTGGTTTTGTGTTCAGGTGTGACTCTAAGGTTTGTGTAAAGTCTTGTCAGTGAAGGTGGGGCGTCAGTGTTTTTATCCACTCCTTTGTTCAGTTTAAGTGGAATTCTTAGGAAGAATTTTACTGGATGAATAAATAATTAATACAGCAAAATCCAAAGTGTTAATTTAACTCAGAGTGTTAAATTTAACACTTTTTCTGAGTTTATATAATTCTCACAAATTCTGTGTTAAAATTACACTTTTAAAGTGTTAATATTCACTCTTTAATAATGTTAAAATTTGACACCCACTGGTGTTTTTATGACATTTCTTAAGTGAACTTTTAACTCAAAATTTTGTTTTTCTCTTTCACAGTTGGTGTTAAGATTTTAACATGAATTTTGTCCATTTATGACACATTAACTGTATTTTTAACATTGGAATTGTGTTATTTCCTTGCACTATTGTGTTAACAATTACAGTATAGTTTTGTTTTTCAATACATATAAAGTGCATTCTGCATTTAGTAGCCTAATAATATCAGTGTAAGTTTTACACTGTAGGTGTAGATTCTTGAAATACTTGATTTGACTTAATTTTTTCTTATTTCAAGAATCTTATCAAGTAAAGTTTTCTTACTTCATTGGCAGAAATGTTTGACTTAATTTGAGTCAAATTATCAGGCTAACAAGACAAATAATCTGTCACATTCTGAAAACAGGATTATTATTCTGACACATTCAGTTCTCTAAATAACTCCAAACTTGTAGAGCCGGAGCTTCACGTGTTTTTTTGCCGTTTCTCTCGTCCCCCCCCCTCCCCCGCAGCTGGGGTTCGGCTGGTCCAACGGCGTGGCCCTGCAGCTCCTGGATCAGTACGGGCCGAGCCTCGCCTCAGGAGGCAGACGTGTCGGCTCTGACCTCCTGCTGCCTCTGATCGTCTCCGTCGGCCTGGAGCTGCGGTGAGATCTGAGCAGGAAGGTGGGTTTTATTATTCCTGCCTTCGCCCACTGTTAGCTGCGACCGGATTATAAACATTTCAGAAACTTTAATTATCTGATGATTCAGTGTTTATACTGTACTGTTGTTCTTTGTACATTTTTAATTTAAATACTTCTGCTCACTTTGTCACAATTCAGAAAATTGTTGGATTTTGTAACTTTTATAATTTGCAAAAATCATTTCCTCAAATAAACACTAAGATCTCTTCAGTTCTTCTAACAAGTGTTTTTTTATTTTAATCTGCTGCAGCTTCTTCTACATTTAGACATTAGCTACTGTTGTTCATTTTAGATTTCAAGGTTTCTTTTATTTTCTAAACTTTTAGTTAGCCTGGTATAGTTCTTATTGTTAGCTTTTGCCTGCTTAGTTAGCCCTTTACTAGTATTTAACCTTTTGCTGCTTGTAGCAAGGCTTTGGCTGGTTGAAGCTGGCCTTTGGCTACTTTTATCATGCCTTTTGCTGCTTATAGTTAGCCTTTGGCTGCTTGTAGCAAGGCTTTGGCTAGTTGAAGCTAACATTTGACTGCTTTTAGCATGCCTGTTTCTGTTTATAGTTAGCCTTTGGCTGGTTGAAGCAAACATTTGGCTGCTTAGCTAGCCTTTTGCCATATAGTTTCAGCTTTTAGCTAGCATTCTGCTAATTAGTTAGCCTTTAACTACTTTTAGCATGCCTGTTTCTGCTTAGTTAGCCTTTGGCTGCTTGTAGCAAGGCTTTGGCTGGTTGAAGCAAACATTTGGCTGCTTAGCTGGCCTTTTGCCATTTATAGTTTCAGCTTTTAGCTAGCCTTTTGCTACATAGCCTTGGTTAACGTTTTGCTTTTTTTTGCCAGCTGAGCATTTTGCTGCTTGAAGTGAGCCTTTTGCTTCTTTGTTAGCATTTTGCTACTTATGGTTAGCCTTTAGCTGCTTCTAGCTTGCCTGGTGACACTTTACTGAAACTTTAGCTGCTTTTTGTTAGCCTTTTAATGTTTGTAGACAGCTGATGGCTACATTTAGCTATTTTTTTTTCTTATAGTTTTAACATCATTCCTCAGTCAGTGCTTTGCGTTCTTTGCATTTTCACAGAAATCATTTTTTTCTAGTTTGAGTTTAAATATTTGAGTTTATTATTTTTTTCAGAAGGAAACAGTTTGAGACGATTCAAATGCTTCAGGCTCTGCAGAACCTTTGAAATGTTTCTGCAGATTAATGAACCGTTCCCTAAAAGATCAACTGAAATAAAAAACTTAATTTAAATACTGCCTACATTTACAGACAGAAATAAGCTCAAATGAGAAATAAAGTGTCCTGTTTTTGAATTAAACAAGTGTTTTATTGCTAAATTTGTCTGTCAGCAAAATATCTCATCAACCACTGGATGAATTTTAATAAAATCAGAAAATTGTTAAATGCACTTCTTCGTATTCACATTATGCTTGAATATTCTAATGATTGCATTAAATGTGTATAAAGTTTATATATTTTAAATAAATTCCTTTTTTCAGTGTAAATCAACCGGTCAATGTGGTATAATCTATAACTCTCGCAAAATCTATAAAGTTCGAGAACCAAAACTTTTTCCTTCTCGTTAAATATTCTGCTAAAAGTGTGTGGGAATTAATTTCCCTCCGAGCTCCTCCACCAGCTGTGCATCAGAAAACACACACTGCACTGACCTTTGGACCTTTTCCAAAACACAGCGTGTTTGCAGATATTTCATGCAGAACATGACAGAAAAGCTGTCTGTGGTGGAAAAACACACAATTTTTTTTCCTCTTTTCTGCTGACGTCTGTGGTGACACGGTGCTTCGACCATGAAATGAAGTCCATACAAGTATGCAAATACTTAAGGAATAACTTACCTTTTTTGAGACTAGAGAATTGTGTCCTCCTCAACTGGAAATCTGGGACCAAAAGTGTGGATTTTCTCTTTTTAGCATGAGCGGACACAAAGGATTGACTGTTGAATTTAAAAAGGCTGAAAGGCCAACAGGTGCAGCGGTCCATAAAACCACCAGGATCACACTTTAACCTCAGGGTCTCCATCTACAAGTCATATCGCCGCTTTATTTGTGTGCATAAGTGACGCCCAGACAGCTGCAGTCGTGCATTTAATGCTGCGTTTAGTAACTTTAAAGCATCAGGCAGCTGTCACCGGGTTTTTGGCTCAGTTTACACTGCTGCAAAGGATGAAGTCGTCCATCAGGTTCGGTGGCGATGAGGTGAGATGTTTAATTACACAAATCAGGACTTTATTGTGACGAGCACAGTTTGATGGGGAAACGTAGCTCAGGAAGTAAAAGGTCAGGATGTTGGATTCGCTCTTTTGGTTTATTAAACCATGTGTCGTAGGTGGTGTAGGCAATCACTAAAGGCGCATCCATCTAGGGGGCGTCATGTGGGGAAAATGCATAGACGCCAAATTGACTAGAGTGCCAATTAACCAAGTGTAGCAGTGTCTGTTCGTTAGCAAAATTGACTCAAACTCAAATTTATGACATTAACTTATTTTTTTTGGAATCAACCTAATTCAAGATGGCCGCCACAGCTAACTGATTGTGGTGCTTACAATAAAAATTTAAAATATTGAAAGTTAGCCTGTTGCTGCCCATAGCAGGACTGTGGCTGCTTAGCTAGCCTAAAGCTACTTATAGTTAGTTTTTTCCCCTGTTTTTAGCAAACCCATAGCTACATTTAGCGTGCCTTTTGCTGCTTGAAGTGAAACTTTAGCTGTTTTTTTAAAATGAGCCTTTGGCTGTTTGAGACTTGACTGCTTTAAGTGAGCCTCTGGCTGCTTATAGTTACCTTTTTAGCAATACTTTTGCTATTTAGTAAGCCTCTTTCTACTTTTAGCATGCCTTTAGCTGGTTTTAGCAAGATTTTAGCTGATTTTAGCAAACCTTAAGCTTCTCATGTTGAGACTTTAGCTGGTTTTCGCTAGCCTTTTGCTGCTTGTAGCAAGACTTTAGCTACTTTAATCAAGCCTTTGGCTGGTTGTAGTGACATTTTGGCTGCTTGAAGTGAACTTTTGCCTGCTTACCTAGCCTTTTGCTACTTATTGTTAGCCTTTTTCTGCTTTTAGCAAGCCTTTACCTACTTTTAGCAAGCTTTTAGCTGCTTGTAGTTAGACTTTAGCTACTTTAATTAAGCCTTTGGCTGGTTGTAGTGAGATTTTGGCTGCTTGAAGTGAACCTTTGCCTGCTTATCTAGCCTTTTGCTACTTATAGTTAGCCTTTTTCTGGTTTTAGCAAGCCTTTAGCAAGCTTTTGACTGCTCATGGTGAGACTTTAGCTGGTTTTAGAGAGTGTTTTGCTGTTCGTAGTGAGGCTTTAGCTACTTTTATCATGCCTTTTGCTAGTTTTAGCAAGACTTTTGCTGCTTCTAGCGAGCCTTTAGCTGGTTTTATGCATCACTTTCTGAAACACTTGGGCTTTGATTGAGATTATGCGTCTAAATGAAACAATCAGGGAGAGTTTCTAGAACTGGCTGCAGAAATGTGTGAATTTTTATAAATTGATCGAAGATAAGAAAAATGTTCTCAGAAGGCGACAGAGGTGGATTTTATCTCCTAGTAGCTGCAGACTGAGACCTGAGCTTCGTTACTTCTACCTCCCCTCGCTCTCAAAGCCTCTCATTATCCCCTGACTCATCGTAGCTCTCAGAGCGTCGCTCCACGCAGCCGGGATAATTCCCCCCAACATCTTACCCACAATCCTGCAGTCTCTGAAGACCCACAGAGAGTTTCTGGTGAACCAGATCCTGCAGCTTCTATTTAAAACATCAACAACTGCACGTCCATCACTTAGTTGCTAAAATGTTTGGATGAAGTCAACTTTCTGACCTCTAAACTGGAAGTCTTGGCTAACTGCAGGCATTATACAGACGGATATTTGATAGCTCAGAGATATTGATCGCTCTCTGTCCAGAGGAATCAGGCTCCTCAGGATCGATACAGCTCGAGGAATCGGGCCAATAGAATTTCTTCTGCTTAAGAGAACATTTTTAAATCTAATGGATGGAAAAAAAAAAAAAAACAGTGAGTCTGAAACTGAGACGAGTCTCAGAGGAGATTCAAATGTTGAGATATTAATTCGTTAAAATGTCTGTGGTTATTGAGAACATTCCTTATTTTTCATAACCTTAAAGGATTTTAAGTCCATCATGTTGACATTGTTTTCTTTTTATGGTACCGAGCTCTGTGGGAACTTATTCTTTAGAATTTCCCAATGTTCACATGATGGCTCTTTGATCCATCCATCCGTCCATCCATCCATCCATCCATCCATCCATCCATCCGGATAGTCAACATGTCCGTTCAACAAACACTGTTCAACAATAAACCCATCTGTTCACCTGTCCATCCATCCATCCATCCACTCATCGTTCATTCATCATCCATCCGTCCGTCTGTCCCTCAGTCCATCCATCCATCCATCCATCCATCCATCCATCCATCCATCCATCCATCCATCCATCCATCCATCACACCATCTGTCCAACCAATCACTGTTTTTACATCTATTGTCCAATCAACCCATCTGTCCATCCATCCACTCATCGTTCATTCATCATCCGTCCGTCCGTCTGTCCCTCAGTCCATCCATTCATCCATCTGTCTAACCGTCCGTCCATCCATCCATCCATCCATCCATCTGTCTAACCGTCCATCCATCCATCCATCCATCCATCCATCCATCCATCAATCACACCATCTGTCCATCCAACCAATCCACTCATTCCACCTGCTCATCCGTCCATCTCTCCAACCAATCAACTTGTTTGTCCATCTATTGACAATCAGTTTACCCATTTGTCCCTCGTCTGTCTATCCATTCATCCAACCACATTCTTGTCCATTTATCCAACCACCATGTTGTCTGGATATTTCGTTGGTTTTTCCATTTAACCATTCATCTATCAATCAGTCTCTCCATCATTCCGTCCATCCAACCCAATTTGTCCATCTTTCTGTCAAACTAATCACTCTGTTATTCTTGTTTGTCTCATCAGTTTGTCTTTTTCTTAGCAGTCATTCGGCTACACTGTATTTTGCAGGAAAAGCAGTTTTTTCTAGTTTTAAGTTGACTTCTGTTCCAGTGGTCAGCCTCTTCTCTGACTTGGACACGGTCCTGAGTCTGTTCTGGTGGACTCACGGTCCCAAAGGCCCGTCTGTATTTTCAGAGCTGCTCGGTGTTCGTTTCCTGCAGCAGGGAGGATTTTCTGAGGACTTTCTACTGCAGGAAACATAAGCCTGGAGAATATTATTCCATCATCCTCATTTTTCATCATCCGACTGCATGCAGTGTCAGGATGATTACTGCCTCGGATCAATAGTCTGCTGTGGACGAGGACCTGAATTGTTAGATCTGGACTCTGAGAGGCATTCGTGGTGTAGAATTGTCTCACAGGAACAAAAACGGCACGTGTAAGGTCAGCACATTTCTGCCCACGGGGTGTTTTCTCTCCACCGAGATGAAAGCATTGGTGTCTTTGCGTGACAAAACAGCCTGCGCACTCCGAACCTGAAACGATTCAAGTGGACGGAGCCTCACCTCGAGAGGAAGAGGAATCATGAGGCAAGAGAGTGAAAGAGCAGACGTTACAGCTGCACAGATGGTGCAGCAGATGAGATGGATGAAGGGAAAAACGGAGAGGAGTGCGTGTTCGACAGGAGCTCCTGATTGGAGAACATCCAAACGGAAATGCTTAAATATTTATTGTTCTGCAGCTGTATGTTCTTCTCAGTTTTTTTTTTTTTTAACCTTTGGTTCGTCAGCAAGAAATATGGCTCAGGAGCCGAACGTGAAATATTAATTTCTTTGCAGGGGGTGGAGGGGAAGCACGGCGTCGAAGGTAGAAAAGTGTCGAGCAGCATATGGTGCCGCTCCTCCTGCAGGGGGAGGAACAGCAGGTTTCCAAACTCCACCACGGAGAACGGGCTGGAGCAGCGAGGACATGAGATGGAGGAGAATTAAATTACTGGGAGGAGGATTCAACAGATCTCATGAGTCTGCAACTGCAAGGGAGACGTATTTAAATAGCCCAGAATTTGTGCTTTGCAAGCTATTATTATTACAGCCACAGTCAATATTCATTCTCTGTGTCTGCCGGTGATAAATGCAGAGGTAATAAGAGGGAAATGACATTTCACTCTGCATTAAAAAGGCAACCTTAACCAGCCGGGGAGGCTTCACTGCCCCCCCCCCCCCCCTCCTCCTACACTTTGTTTTGATAAGTTTATATTTGAGGTAGATTTTAGATTAGAAATTACGGCTCAGTCAGGAAAGACGAGGGCAAAATAAAAAAATAGATTCTGTTGCAAACTCTTCAAGAGGTTAAACCCCGCTGAGAATTTATTAAGTCATTCTAAAGGTATCTACACGACAAAAATCTGAGGCCGTGAAAGGTTTCCCGAACAAAAGAATGACGACAGCCCACTCAGAATCTGTAACATGCATCATTTTAACAGTCGTTTTATAGTGAAGTGTAAACTTTAATCAAAACAAAGATTTAAAAAGTGGACATATTTTAAAAAGGGGTAGTATGATGCTAAGCTAATAGGTAGCCAAACCAGTGCCTTTTTTGTTTATATAATTGATTTTTAGCCTTATAATATAACTCTTTCTCTAGACCATACTGGTGTACAAAAACAACCTGCTACACTACACTTTTGCATGAGGTTATTTTAGTTTCAGTGTTTTCCTAACATGTCATGATGTGAACTCCAGTTCTGAAAAAGTTAACGTGTAAAATAAAAACAAAATGCAATAATTCCTAATTCTCACAAACCCAGATTTTATTAATAATGGAAAACAGTAACAAATGGGTAACACTTTATAATAACTACACCTTATGAAATTTCCCATGAGGCTTTGCCCTAACCAGGAAGTTAAACGTATGCTCAGGCAGCAAAGCCTCATGGGAAATTTCATAAAATGATAAAATATGAGTATTTTGGGTCTTATAAAGTTTGCAAATATAACATGTGTGCTTAAATCTAATCTAAACATATCCTGTAGTTACTTGTATTAGCATGTTTTATCTTTAACCCTTATACGGTGATTGGATGAATAAATGTAATGGTTGTAAATGGAAATGCAGTCTCAGAGGACAGAAAAGTACAAGATTTGAAACTGAAAAAAATAGTTGAATCTGAAAAGACAAGATGTTTGAAACTTTTCTAGATTCTAATACATGGTTTTTCAGTTTAAAATATTTTTTCAGTTACAAAAAATTTTTTCAGTTTCAATTTTTTTTTATTTTGAACAATACTTTTGACCCCAATTTAACTCCATAATTAACAAGGTAACAAAAGAAAAAAAAGAAAAACAAATATTTAAGCAAAAAATTTTACATTTATTTTATGGGGAAAAAGAAGTATTTTGAATTTTCTGGCAGCAATACGTCTCAAAATTTTTTAAACAAAAGGCTGTAAAGTAAATGGGACAAAAAAAAAACAGCTGGAAGAACAGTTCAGAGCTCACACTTCAAAAGCCTGCCTCTCTGATGGTATAGGGGTGCATTAGTGCCTCACTGTACAGTTCACTCATTTCAAGGAGCATAGTTTCTGGAATTTATTATTTTTTACATATTTGGTCAAATTACTTATTCATGATGCAACATTTAAAGTTTAGGAGTTGGGACTTTAAAACAAAAGTCTCAGCAAAACCTAAAAGTTTAGGAATTCCTCCTTAACTGATACAGAGCTACACTTCAAGAACAGCTTATTAAATCGCCTTATTGTGCATGATTGCATGACCTCTTTAAAAAAAACTGTTTTCATCAAAAGACAAACGACTTCTACAAAATCAATACACAATCACTCCAAGAGTTTTTTTTTTTGTTTTTGAACAAACTGGGTCAACACCATCCCGAGATTAACGGGAAAATCCATATGTGTTGAAGGAGTAAATCTGTTCAAAAAGACAACAGCAGAGGTGACGAGGCGCCCCCTTGTTAGGAGTGTTTGAATATTTACGGAGGTCGGGTCAAGACCAGCTTTTTGTCCTCCAGGGACCTGTTGTGTCACGTTTGTGAGGAGCAATAATAAAAACCAATTTCCTCTTTGGTCAAAGATGTGAGTAGCGTGTAATCAGCCGTTCCTGCCAAAACACGCTTCAGGAGGGAAAGAAAATGGGATTTCATTTTAAGGAAATATTGAAGCCTTTATTGTGTTTGATTGTCATCTAGTCTAAATGAAAATTTGCGAGGCTTTAATACCACTCAGCACTCTTTTCACCGTTACACCGCTCTGGGTTTTTGCATTGGCCACAAGGAAAAGGAGAAAAAAAGCCTCTGGTTCTTTTCATCTGCTTTAATATCTAATATCAGAAGTGAGATGAAGAAAAAAAAAGTCATTTTCTTATCAAATGTCACCTTTAGTCTTCACATCTGAAAAGGAGTGGCGTGAAAATGAGTTTTAGTGATTAACAGCTCAGGATGACAGAGAGGATTATTAGTTTTGCAGGACAGGAGTTTTTCGAAGACGCCCTCCCAGGTGTGGCTCCGGCAGAAATAATGCATTCCCCGCGCGTCGCCTCGCGCCTTTGAAGAACCAACGCTGGCGCTCCGGAGAAAAGATGGCCCCTGCGCCGTTTGAAAGGCGAGCCGCGGGGGGCACAGATGCTCTGATATCCCAGCAGGAGCGTCGCCGCGGGGCCCTCGTGGTTGTTTCTCCGCCTGGCGGGGGGGGAGAGACGTCGGGCTGGAGTCACGCCGCAGCGCCGCAGCGGGAGTAGGCAGACGGCGAGCGGCGGCGTGCTTCTCGGGTCACGTCGCTGAACGCAGGATTGTAGGCATGAGAGAGGATCTGATTACCACCTGAGCGCCGCGACTTCCTGCTGTTCAAACATGCAGATAAGACTGAACGATTCTGTTGACCTTTGACCTCAGAGAAACAACAGAGTGATTAGTTTTTAAACGCAGCTTAATGTTCGGTTGGATCAGAACCAAGTTCTGCCTGAAGAACCAAACAACTGAATCTCAAAGCAGAGGTTCAAATACATACAGTTTATATGTGACCCATCACTTCGAAACGAGGATTAAGTCTAAAAGTGGTATATGGAGAAATAGGCAAATATAGAGTTTTGATCAAAACACTTACAAA
>JARVGW010000624.1:21065303-21107274 GCA_031762495.1 Anablepsoides rubrolineatus | reverse complement strand
ATAATTATATAGTTATATTATAATTATATAAAATTGTGTAGTTTTCATTGTGAACACCAGGGGGGGCTTAGCCCTACTAGCCCACTTATACCAGCCGTCCCTGAGCCAGACTAACAGCTACATGCAGCCAGACTAATAGCTACATGCAGCCAGGCTAATAGCTACATGCAGCCAGGCTAATAGCTACATGCAGCCAGACTAACAGCTACATGCAGCCAGACTAATAGCTACATGCAGCCAGGCTAATAGCTACATGCAGCCAGGCTAATAGCTACATGCAGCCAGACTAACAGCTACATGCAGCCAGGCTAACAGCTTCATGCAGTCAGGCTAATAGCTACATGCTGCATTTTCTACTGCAGGTAAGATACTAACTGCTTACATCAACTCCACATAACTCCAGTTGAAAAATAAGCAATCATGTTAATGTTTTGTCCTTGAGCAACTGTCAGTCCTTGAATTGTCTTAGATTTTATGTATATTAGATTCCATTTGCATCGGTGCTGTTTTTGTTTAACTCTTAATTCTTTTTTTTTATTATTTATTTTGGAGACATCTGGGATTTAAGCAAAATGCTTGAACAAACAAAAGAAACGCCGCCTCATCTCATTATATCAAGTCAACAGGGAGCGTAACTGTCGCACTAAATTACATCTCCGCAAAAATGACATAATAAAGTCCCCAAAGAAATAATAATAATAAAAGAAATTATCCTTGCAATCGCACTGTATCAGTGGAGGAGTAAATCAGTTTGCACAATGGTTTATTGCAATAAACCATGAAGGAAGATGATATCCCCGCTCACAGAAAATCAATTTTAGTTGAAAAATATGGAACTGAAGGCTACTTTTTTTGGGGACATGCTCCATCCCTCGTGCTTACTGTTTCAATCTCTCTTCCTGCCACGAGAGGTGTTATGCCTTTTCTCCTTTTTGATCTCACCCAATTTGCAGCAGAGACATTTCCGATCATGCAGGAAGGAGAATTCATGACAATTATCACACCTCTCACATTTTTAGAGGTCAACGCGAGGCCATTTAAAAAGTGCTTTATCGCAATTCAGACCCACAGGAATAAAAAAAAAAGGTATGAATAAATAAAATCCTCCTCATCTGCTCCTGCTGGGTGCACCTTTTTGTTTTCTTGCAGAAAGGTGGAATATTAATAATGCTGGGAAACCAAGTAAACAAGCCCTAAAAAACAGGGAGGAGAGGAAGAAAAACCTGATCACAGCACAGTCTGTGGCAGGGTGAGGGCAGCCGTGTGGATGTGTGTGTGTAAAGGTGGGAGATGGACAAACCCAGGGGTCCGTTTATCTAAGCTGACAGAAACAATTTACAGCACTGCCAAATATGGAGCGAGAGCCCCTCACACAGAGAACCGGAGGGGATGGAGGAGAAACAGGGAAGACCTGAAAGAAGCTTGGAACACAAGGACTGGGAACAAATTTGGTTCTTTTCTTTTTGACCGAGACAACCTGAATTATCTGTTCGTTTATTGTTTTATTTATCACCTTCACTAAGATGAACCTAAATGTTTTGATTTGTTTGACTAACTAAATTAAACCAAACCTTTAAAGCAGATCTGTTCAACTAAACTGCAACACAGGGTTTGAACATTCAGTAATTAAAATCATTATGTAAATAAACCAAGTATTACAAAGATCTGTTACCTTTTGAAATAGTTTATTTTGCTGCATTTAATCAGGAATAAAACAAACAGAACCCTATAAAAGTAGTAGAAATTGCTTTTCCTGTGAAAAAGCTTCATGCTGAAAGCTGCTGAAACTGAGCTGAAAACATTTAAATAGCAAAATTGTTAATGTGAGCTCACTTTGAAAACATGAAAGAAAAAAAGCCTAACTTTGCAGAACAACATAGAAAATTTGCACAAATCTAGTTGAGAACAACAGAAAACAGCTAAAATAGCTGAAAACATCTGTAAGAAGCATAAATAGCCCAAATTAGCAGAAAACAGAAGAATAGCAGAAAGAAGCAGAATTTTAACTGAAATAGCAGAAAATAGCTAAAATTTGCAAAAAGTAAGAAAATGAAAAAGAGCAGAATCAGAACAAAATGTGTAAGGTGCTGTAAAGATTTAGAAACATTTTGAAGGATTTTAAGGATGTTAAAAACCGCTCCATTCATTTTTAATGGCCAAAAAAGAGAATTACCTGAAAAGTATAAATAGCTGAAATACCAAAAGTCATAGCAGACTTTTCATAAATGAGCTGAACGTTTTGATATATGAGTTGTTGAATGCTATGAAGCATTCACACAAATAAACAATATCAAAAACAAAAATAAACACCAATATTATTCTGACATCTCTGATTGGCCAAAATTTAAATTCATTTTATTTTCATTTTCGTCGTTTTATCGTCAACTGCTTGTTGTTTTAACCATCTTGGATGTTCATAAAAATGCTTTTTACCAGCTTCTAGTCAAGATTCTGATGTTTCTGTAGATACCAAACATGTTTATGTTTAACTAAAAATAACTTAGAGTAATTAAAGTAGAAAACTGGGGGTTTGGGCTTAAGAGATGAATGAACTAATTGGCGGGCCGAACTTTGGTCACTTGCAGGCCGAATGTGGCCCGCGGGCCGCCAATTGAATATTCCTGCATTGAAGGAAATCCACAATAAAATCAGTAAAATTAGGAATATAGCGAATTATAACTTCATTTTATCAAAATAATAGTGAGCATTTTGTGGCTAATTTAAAATTGTGTTTATTATAACATTTGTTAGCAAAATATCTCATGAACCACTAAACTCTCAGAAAGTAATCCATGGCTGCAGCTCTACATTCTAATTTAGGACTGATCAACATCCTTTTAAAACAAAAACAGTTACAACTCATCTAATTTAAGGACACTGATTAAAAATGTACAGTGGTAGTAGCTGAGAGTCTTTACCAACAAACATCCTGAGCACATAATACCACATAAAACCCATGGCATGTTGCTGTTTTCCCATTTTTTAAAAACATATTTTCTGTATTTATTCGTGTATAATACAATCATTTTTTGAGCCTAAAAAGCATTTAAAAAATCTAATCATCAATAACTCATGTATAATAATAAGGAAGTAAGTAAAGTTTTATTTATGAAGCACCTTTCATAGAAATACATTCAGAAGGTGCTGTACAATCAACAGTGTAAAAAATGGTGGAAAGACAGGATAAAACATAATGAAAACAAACAAATCATAAGTCAGACATAATAAAACAGAAACACTATAATGCAACATCAAAAACAGGAAGAATAAATTCTAAATTGTAACTCAGAACTCAGACGAGTGTTTGCCATGTGTGGAATAATACAAAAAAAAAAGCAACAGAAAGAATACTACCCCCCCCCCCCCACACACACACACACACATTTTATGGAGGATTTTTAAGGTTAAATTTCTAGTATTCTACATGAGTAAATACAGTAATTATTTATTTGTTTTGAACAGGTTTAAACGACCTTATAGCACAAAGCATTTAACCTATAACCACAAAAAATAAAAACATAAAAAAGCAAACAAAATTAGAAGCTATACATATTACTAATAATAATAAAAAATGTTGCACACAAATCAGTAACTGAGCAAATAACAAACACGTCATTGTTTTATTTGTTCGAAAACGAGTAGGAAAATTTTAACTTTGATGACTTTCTAAGGCAAGTTTAACTGAATTTAAAAAAATTAAACCAGCTTCAGGTAAATCTTTATGTTTAACGGACAATTTCCAAAGCTAGAAATCTGGCTTTAAAAAAAAAAACAAGAACAAACAAACTAAAATTTAAATAATGAGCTTTGTCTCCTAAAAGTAGTGCACAAACTGCAACCAACACGTTTCTGCAGGAAGGAGTCTTGGTCTCCGAAGAGCAGCGTTTGATAAATTTACATCCAATAATCAGCACAGAAATCAGAACCTGAGCTCTGAAAGCCCTCAGACAGAAAGCTGAAGCAGCTTCACTGAAATAATGAGCTAAACGTATATATGATGTATCACAGCAGATGCTGACAGATAGAAACAATTACCTCCACAACTGGTAGAAACAACGGCCAAGTTTACAATGTCAGCTCCTCTCACATCCTGTTAAAAGTCCCTAACTAAACACACACATGTTCACGCACACACACACACACACAAACACACACACATGTTCATGCACACACCCAGAGGTAAATCCTGTAAATCTTACTGCAGCTCAAGATCTAAACTGAAGAAAATACTTTGAATTTTCTGACTTTGTTGCTGATTTTAGTCATTCTCTCATGAATCAAGAAATAAATAGAGACAAGTAGTGATTAAAGATTATTATGCTTCATCACTGTTGGTGGAGAAGGAGTGGGAACGTCTCTAAATTATAACATATTTTGGGGGTAATTAGATTTTGCTTTCATTTCTATAATAAAATAATTATATCCACAGCGAGTATGAGAGTCATTTTCATACGTTAACAGCAGCTCTTAAACCAAAAGGCTGGAATCCAGGAGAGCTGTAAGATATGTAATTTACAGCCCTTTTGTTATTAATAACTCAAAAAATTAAAACGGATAAAATAAAAATTAATAACTAGAAGAATTGAAAGCCTAACTGGCTTTGGTTGAAAATTAAGCTCAGATGTAAATCATTACACAATTTTATGCAATATTGTGGAATTAACGCACAAATGATGTGTTGACCACAACTCTCAGCTACTTTTGTTTACATTTTTGCTAATGTTGCTTTGCTGTAACCTTCACTCTTGACGTCACACGTATCATTTGCATACATTATTTGCCACTGCCTTAAAGTTCGGACAGACTGGGTTCTATGGAGAGTCGGTGTTAATACAGAAAACAATGTTCCTGGAGCAAATTTCAACACATCCGACATCAGGAATCACAGGAAAGTGCAGATAAAAGGTTTGACTAGAGGGTCGAGGTCTTCAACAGTCTTTTTTTAAAATTTGATTTAATGTTTATTCATTTCATTAAAACCAAACAATTTTATATACAATAAAAAGAAAAATATGAAAAAGTAAAAGAAAAAAAAGTATATATATATATATATATATATATCAAAATCCCAAACAAAATGAAATGAAAGGCAGCAGAAAGAAGAAAAAAAATATTATCATATCAGCCCCTTTTTCCAAGAATTGGTTCAAAAAACAAAACAAAAAAATCTAGACATGTGACTCTTTCTAAAAATAGCTTGAGTAAAGGTCCCCATTAAAGGAGTTTTAATTTCTTTGGTTGAAAATTAGGTGCAGATATAAGTTAGCATACACAAAGTATGTGTAAATATGAGCACAACTCATTTTTGCTAGTTTTTGTTAATGTTGCGGGGCTGTAGCGGCCATCTTGACTTGTTGGCTCCAAAAGTTTGGTCAGTTTTTACTGAATGTTTCATTATAATCCATCAAGTGGTTTGTAAGATGTTACCAAGGTAAACTCCAACTAGTAATGTCCAAATTAAACCTTTTAGTGTTCAGATCATTGATATATATTACTGGATTGGGCATCATGTGACCTGGGCGTGGCTTCGCAAGGGGGATTTTTATGCATTGAGCTAATGCTAATGCTAACATCAATGAGCAGAACGTAACGAGGTGCAAACAAACACTTTTTAAACGTACAAATGGTACAAATACTTTGCTATAAACTGCTATTATTATTAATATTTAAAAGATTAATTTTATTATTTTAAATGTCTAAGACACATTTCTGATTAATAATTATATGTATGCATATTCAGCTGCTCATAACTCATTGATTTGTATAAAAAAACACATGTGAAACACAAAATACTTAGTTTAAGCCACTGTTTTAGTCCTTTAAATTAGTTATTTATTTAAAATTTCCATAACTATAAAATTCACAATTTCCTCAGCTTTATTTTGAACCATAGTTTGTAAAAATCGAGCAAGAAATAAGAAAGTTATAAGAGTTTTTCATCAGGATGACGCCTCACAGTCCATTGACTTCCATTCATTCTGTTGAGGCTCCTCAATGCAGTGTGTGCACGTCCATGTAGCTAGCAACGCGCTAGCCACGCCCAATCCAGTAATATATATCAATGGTTCAGATTAGCTGGGGATCAGTTTCAGCTACAACCACACCAGACTTTAACTTCATATCTGAAACTCTAACTCAATTTTAGACATTTTCTTTTGTTTTTACGGGCAGCCATCTTGAGTCTGGTTGACTGTAAAATGTGCTCAATTTGTTTAGTGGGTGAAATATCGTCTTACTTCGTTGTTCGGTGGCGAAGATAACAACTAAAACAGACTCCATGCTCACATAGAATGAAAATCAGCAGAGCTCCAGCGTGTCTCGGCGTACCTGTACAGGTCTGAGTGGGGTCACTGCAGCCTCTGGTGTCGGCTCACAGTAATTGAGTGAAAACAGACGCTGTCGGAAGAGGGTGAAAGGGTCTTTAAGTGGCCTTGTTTTTTTTCATTCGCAGCCTCCGTAGCATCGAATTAGAGTGCAAACGATACATACATGAAGCACCCTCTGCCTCGCCGAGCGGGTCCACTCTGCATCTCATAATAACCTACCTGAAGGAGGTACAGCTCAGCATTTTGAGGCGTCCAGTTCAACCAAAGCAGGCCTTTCATTAGCAAATCTGTCTGTTTTTACACACACCCCAGCACTGTGATGAAGCGGCCTCTCCAGGCAAACGTTTAATCTGTTTTTACTGCTTCGGTTTGGGCCAAATTCAAAGCTTTACCTCCAACATTAAGAGATCAAGCCACACGGTTTTATGGAGCACTTCGTTCTGAGTCTGATCATGTTGTTTTTTTGTGACACTCGCCCAACAATCACCAGGCGGTTAACTTTTATATCCACTGTCTGTATTTACATCCATCCTGCAGCCTTGAGCTCCAGCTATAAATAATTCCCAGAAAGGTTGCAAAGGAGGAAATAATGTACGTTTTTTTTTTCCTTCTTTTGAAAAGGATGATTGACGTGGGCTTGTGTGCTACAGAGCAGCAATTATATGACAAATGTGTTGAATTAAAAAGCGGCGTATGGATGATTGAGTGAAAATATTAACTTCCCCTGCCATGAATTTAAACAGCTGAAATTCTAACAGCGAAAAAAAAAAAAAAAGGGTATAAATGGCTGTGTGCATATAAAAAGTGCAAGAGAATCAAACACAAGTTTGTTTAAATGAATAAACCTCTTGCACATAATTGACAAAGCTTTTTGGTGGAGTCAGTGCATCTTTTTCCATTTCTGTCACAGTAATGGACCAGAGCAGTTATCAGAGCTTTTAAACCATTTCTCTCCTGGGAACCAGCTCCACCATGAATACATTTTGGACCGTTCACACCATGAATATAAAAAGCTAATATGGGATATCTTTATGCTGAAAACATCTGGCTGGAAATGGATTTGGAAATAGCAGTGGCAGACAAATACAAAACATGCTCTATCTCCAAAACAAATTACACAAAAGTAATAAAAAGTCCACACAAAAGCGGGGTCGATAATAGAATTATTTCTTGGTTAAAAAATAAGAAAATAAACCCAGTTTCGTTTGTTTAGTCATTGAAGCCGTTCATTTCCTCTGAATGGGATCAAGTACTAATTTAAGGAATAAGTTTTTCAACCTCCATATTTTAAATGTTTCCACTATAGAGGTTTACTCCTGGTTCCTATTGTTGAAGTAGAGTTTTCAGGCTCTTCTGTGGAACTAACTTCCAGTTTCTGTCCGTGAGGCTGACACCGTGAAAACTTTTAAAACTCGATTTAAGACTTTCCTTTTTGATAAATCCTATAGTTAGGGTTGGTTTAGGTTTCCTGAAGGATGGATCCAGGCCACTTTTCTTTTACTCTCCTGTTGTTCAGAGTTGAAGCTAAAATGTCCGTTTATTTGGAAGCAGTGTTGCCAACTTGGCGACTTTGTCACTAGATCTAGCGACTTTTCAGACCCCTCTAGCTACATTTTTTCCAAAAAGCGACTAGCAACAAATCTAGCGACTTTTTCTGGTGTTTTTGGAGACTTTTAAAAGCTTTGGCGACATCACTTTTCTCCTTTCCTCCGCGAGCAGCGAGTGATGCGGTGAGCCCCTCCCCCTTCCTAAAACATATAATATTTACTCTTTTTAATTTTTTTTTTTTACTTTTTTCTCTGATACTGTCTCTGTAAAATAAATCTCTGGACCCAGCTGTTTGACTCAGATCAGTCTTTTCTTCACCTCGTCCTCCCTGTGCCTCATGATATCTAACAATCTGCAGATTAAATTTAAGATTCTCACAAATTGAATTTATGATTGGTTACGATAATACATTAATATTTGGTCTGAATCCTAATTTTATGTAAACTTATTGAATAATTATGTCATTATAAGGAGGAAACCTCAAATATTATTTGTATATTAAGATTTCCATGTTGGAAAGAAACCAAAACATTGCAGCTCACAGGGAAAAATAAAGGCATTTTTCCTCAAAATCAGGATTTTTGTTGCTACGGCTCAAAAAATGCTTCAAAACTTTTTTTTAGGATTATATTTCAGACAGTTCATTCAAATGATACATTGATAAGACATTAATTTTTTATATTTTTTTGATGTCATGAGTCACATATATTTATATATAATATTTTTGTCAAAGTCCTGTTTTACTTTCATATCGCCGTATTTTAGCATCTGGTTGAACCTGTGATACTTTCCAACCATCTGGTGGAAACGAGCTCCGAAACACTTACAAGATATTAGGGGTGGGGTTGACAGAAATGAGAGAAAAAGGCCACAGTTTGGAATTACAGCCACCTCCTGCTGCTCTGGTGTTTCCTGGCTGTCCTGAGCCGCTGCCAGCAGATGAACACGTAACGTTTTCACACAGCCCATACTGTATGTGCAGGCAGGGATTCAGCTCTGCTACCTATACATGAAATGAAATTAGCTGCAGCTGGGAGCATTACTCTGTGTGAAGGTAATGTTCACTTAACTGGAAGGCATTTAAAAAAAAAACAGACAGGTCAGCATTTTTTCAATTACATCTAATCTGAAAATGAAAGCACAAGATGTGCTCCACAAAAGAAAACAAAAGTTTCTGTTTTAACCCTGTTTTATACAACATCTTTATATACTCTGATTGGCAACCAGCTAATATAATTAATTTTGTTTGAATAGAAAACCAAAGTGGATTCTTAAACATTCAGATCATTTAATGTAGCTTCATTTTCTTATTTAAATGGTTTAAAAACAATAATAATGGTGGCTTGTCCGGTCGGATCAGACTTTGAGGCTTTGTGTTCATGTAAATAAAAACAATGTTGAAAGGATGGTGAAAATGTATCATATATCGTATTGATCCTAAATTATTGTCAACACTTCACTAGTCACAGCTGCAGCCACTCCTCTCATCTATATCATCCTTCTGCTTCACCTCCTGTGTCCTCGTGCCTCCTTCTGAACAGTGGATCTAATGATCTATATAATAAAGATAATAAAACTAAAAATCATTTTAAAAAGTATTTTTTTATGTTTTTGCAAAAATTACCAATCAGTTCTGGTTAAATAAAGCTAACTAAGGGAAGAGTAATTGTATTATAGTAGACATAAAATAAAATTAAAGACATATCATGCTTTTAACCTCTTCAGCCCCATGACCCCAGTACAGAGGGCAACACAGTTTGTTTTTACTTCAGATCTGTCAGTTGATCCTGGACATGTTTGGTATCAATAGAAAGCTAAGAATCTTGGTTTTTTCACCAAACACAGTTCAAATGACAAACAATTGAATCATAAAGTAAACAAACTGTACAAAATGTCATCTTTGCAAATCTGTAAATACATTCAAGCAAATCTGTAAAGGAATATTTTTATGTTATTGTTTTAAAGCAAGTCAAAGCAGATATCTAAATATGTTTTTTGTTTCACTTGATTTTGAGTGAAAATGGTCCAACTGAAGTCAAATATAATTTCTCATTATTTTATATATGGTGACAAATAAATGTTTGGATCATTTTTCAAAAGAACAAACATTCAATAACAAGTCTTTTCAGTAAGGTAAGAAAAAAATAAATACTTTTGGATGTAAAAACTTAACATTTATTAATGATACCATCATGATCTATCCTGTGCAGAATGACAAACACTAAATTATTTCTTTACTAAAACCTCTGTAACTTTGCTCCAGTTCATTTTAGCAGCATGAATATTTGCACAGGTAATGTCCACAAGTGGATTTATGGTTTCCAAGAGTTTTTAGCCTGATTCTTTATGGTTTTAAATAAGTTATATACTGTCTAATGAAAAAATTATTCAAGTGAGAGTGAAAAAAAAGTTCCATCCTCAATATCCTTAAAATCACAGCAGCTGTTTTAATGCTTACACTTTTGATGAAATCTCCCAAGTGTTAGCTTTATTTTGATCCCAAGATTATTTAAGTAGAGTTTGTAAATGCTGAGATACACTCAGTTACATTTCTGCATGGGATTTTGAGAAAAAACATCAAGAAAAGTAAACCCCTTGGAGCTTAAGAGGTTAAAACCTTTCTTTTGACATTATAATCATTCAGTTGGTCTTTATAAAGTGAAACTACAATGATGTGGTCTAAATTCCTCCTTATTGTAACTTTACCAGCTCCTCTTTCACCACTTTTCTGCTGTGTGTCTCAAAGCAGCTCTTTAAGCCCCGCCCCCCTCCGGCTTCCAGACCGTTCCATTTCGGTTTGAGAGGTTTGACATAATAGTTCAGAAAACGTCATAGAAAATAGAGAAAACTGAATGAAATAATGTGACCCAAACAGATTATAAAGACTTTTTTGCAGAACCAGAGACTAAATTCAGTTTTTTGTCTCCTATAGTCTCCAAGTCCACAACAAAATGTATTTAACAGCTAAAAAAGTGGATTTTGCAGGATTTGTCCCCTTTAACCACATTAATGTTGACAGAAGTTATATATACAGTGTTCTAATGCTCTGCTGCTCAGCTCAGCATCATGATGATTAATGGAAACACGTGAGCTATAAATCCCCAACGACTTCAGGCGTCAAACCAACATCCTGCAGTTCAAGCATTTAACATGAACGGAAAGGACAGAATCAATAATAATGGCTAATATCCACTCCTCATTAGCATTTGTGGGCACAGGTGGCGAGCTTTAACAATCACAACCCACCATTAGCTCGGAGATATGAGATAAAACGTGATGTAAATTAGCTCGTCTTTCCCTGTAGCAAGGTCCTCTGACCTTCGTCACACTCACTGCTGCTTCAGAAGGACCAGGAAGGGCTTCATTAATGGACCAGATGGTATAAAAATAAAACCTGGATGACAGGATTTAATAATTATTAACATCTCTGTTTAATAATAGGCTTTAAAATATGTTTGGATATGAAGTTACAGTGAAAAACATTGTTTTTTTTAGTCAAACGTGGTGAAATTAGAAGCTACAGTTTATTAATCTTTGCTCTGGATTTTGATTTTTACAAACAAGACATCAGCTTTGCTCCGTGTAATAAAAGGTGTTTACTCTGTATAAAAAGGAAAAGGAGATTACAGCATCACAGGATGGGATTAAAAAAAAACAATACAAAGACTGCAGATCGCTTTTACAATAATCCCCGAACATTTTCAAGCTTTCTGTTTACCCTCTGCACCTGTTTGGTTTCACACAGAATAAAGTGTTTTATATAAATAAAAACAGACGTCAGAACATTGAATTAACAGGAGCAAGAAATTATGATTTTTTTCTTCAAAATTATTTTTAAGTTGCGCAACATCACACATGCTCTATTATCACTCAGAGTTTGTAACGAATCTCAGCTACTGCCACACCAAGTTTTAGCTCCATAACTGCAAAATTAATACTTACAGCTAGTTGTTTATGGAGGACAGAATCTGACATAATTAAAAATAAAAGCAGAAATATATAAATGGACCAATAAATAAATAAATAAATAAATAAATAAAAAACACGTAAAATGCACTATTTAAAATATAAAAGAAGAACTTTACTTCATGTTTTATAATTTAATTGACCTTCATATTTATTTTTACAGCTTAGTTCCAATAAATTGTATATTTTATAACATAATTTACATTTTATTGTTTTTAAAAATATATCTTTTTTGTTTATTCTTGTAGATACATCTGTATCTTTTAACTGTTTTTTTCCCCCCACAAGTCTTTTTATTTCCATGTATTATTTTTACATTTGTCTGTCTCCTGTTTTTACTTTACCTGATGAATTTCTGCCTTCTTATGTAAATAAGGTGGCCGGAGCTTCTTGGGTCAGCTCCTCTCCTATTGGTCAACAGACAGGAAGGATTAGGATCCATGTGCAGATCTATAGTGCATGCTGCTGCTGCTGCTTCACTTTAGCTTAAAGTTTAGTTTCAAACAGGTAAATGTTTTCCTCCTCGCCTTTGTTTTAAACTAAACTGATTTGAATAGTTGTTTTTTTTTGTCGACCCAGAATGGAAATCCGTCGTATAAATAATGATTATTTTCTCAGCGTTTTATTGAAACCCCCAGATATTTACCTTTAAAATGAAGAAGCACAAATACCGTCGTGTTTTCTTTCTTTGTAGTGAGTTTATCTGAGTCTGCAGGGTTCTTCTCTCCTGTCACTCCACAGAAGAGACACTGCCGCTCACTGTGGATCATCTGAGAGCACAGCAGGTTTTATCAGTGACCTTTTTTCTTCGGGCTCAGAGATTCTATCTGCTTCATGAGAAAGAGACAAGTGGGTCGTTTAAATTTGATCTGAAATTGCCTTGATATTGTCTTTAGCTTCTGAAAGGGTCGAGGAGGGGAGTTGTTTTCCCCTCTCTTCCTTTTTATTCTCGTTTTGCAGTTTTATACGTTGAGATCAGCGACTTTGTCAAATTTTGTTTTTCCCTGTTGTTGAAATTATTCTTATTTTTTTTCTGAAGGACTTGGAAGCTGAATGGAAGTCTAAAGTCTGAAAGTGTGAAACTTCAGAAAATAATCTGAAGCTTTTACAACTAGCGTGATGATAGTCATTCCTGCCAAATTCTACTGTAGAAAATCATTTGTCTCTGCATGTTGATACATTTAAACACGTCATATTGGCATAAAATCCCTGCAGGCTGCTTCTATAACTGATTAACAATGAAATCAAACTAACTCAAGATGGCACATCCAAGGATCAGTGGATCTGTGTTCGACTACTCCACCTAGGCTGCACTGTCGAGCACAGATCCATGGAGAAACGTTTAATGTTGAGGTTAAACAAATGTTTATAATTAATTTCAATAAATTACAGATTAAAAAGTGCACTGACATTTTTCTTTTTTGTTTGACAAAATATCGAACTGTAAGATTAAAGTATCGTATCGAATTGTGAGTTTTCTGTATCGTTGCACCCTCAAAAAACAGATTGTTGCCAAATGAAGCTACTTTCACATTTATTATTTGAGTAATCTGAAATTCCACTCAAGTAAGAGTTGAAATACCTAATGTTACTCAAGTAAAGTAAAAAGTAAGATTAGTCCTAAAAGTATGTTTTATTCTAAAAGGTTACTCAAATGGCTGAGACTATAGGGTGATACAGGGAATTTCAGTGTTTATCTGATACCAAATAAATACTTTGTTAGCAGTCAATTCCGATATTGATACTTTTCATGTTCATTAAATAATTTTGTGATTTTGCCTTTACTTTGTCTATTAAATAAAATACAGGATAAATATTTTAAGTAAATAAAAATCAAACTACAACAAAATACAACAATGTAACAATATTTTATAATCCAGTTATTCCCCTAATACCTTCTACTACACAAAATTATTTAAGGAAATGCGGTTGCAGCTGTAATAATTGCATTTTCCCCACGGAGATGATTTAAGTATTCTGATTCTGATTAGTGCAAAATACGTAACAAAAATATATAAATATAACAGTAAGGTGATTCCCTTAGATCAAAAGGCTACAGTGGCCATTATGAATGGAATTGACCCTAAAAATTGCAAAAACTTGATTTCTGTTTTGGTCACTGTTAAAACGGTTTTCCAGTAAAATGACATAAAATATCCACGTTTTATAAAACTGACCGTTCCATCCATCACATTGTTTCTTTGTTGGTTCAACTCAACACTTCCACGTCTCCGTTTGACATGACAGATGTCGACACTGCAGTAATGTAACTAACAACCCAGAAAAAAAAAAAGATTATGATTTAGAAGTGTGTCAAATTTACTGCTCAGCACAGAGAGCTGTGTTGAGTTTTTGATATGAACACAGTGAATGAATGATGGATTGATTTCTGTCAGTGTCTTTTAAAGTAAATAGTGTTTTTAGTTTATTTTTTATTTTTTTTTCTCCTCTCAGGCTCTGAAGGAAGATCACTGCTCTCAAGCTTTTACCAGCAAAGGCATTCATTTCTGTCAACTGAACGCGCCGAAGCAACACGCTGCACTTAAGGTTCATGGGAAGTCAGTTCTGAATGCACGCCTCATTTATCCTTTTTACCCACAGCATATATAATATATATATATATATATATGCATACACTAACATTAGCAGGAGGATGTTTTTGTCAGTGTTAATTCTATCTGTAAAGCTCTTCGTCTCGTCTCAGTTTGTCACGGCGTTACTCAAGGCCATCAGTGAGTTTGTCAGTCTGCCTGCGTCGCCGTGGCCTCAAAATGTCATTGTGTTCAAGCTCAACGCTGGCTTTAAACAAACAAACAAACGTAAAACAACAGAAAAACACAAAGAGAGAAGAACTTCTAACAGAGCTGCCTCTGAAAACACAGAGAACAGAAGCAATTAGTGGAATTTAGATCATATTTTCCTCTGGTTTTGATTGAAATTAAAGGTATTTCTTGAAATATTACCCACCTATACCACTACTACCCCTCTGCTTTTGTTCTTTTTTTAAATTGTCCGAACCTATTAGTGGACAGGTTTTAATGACACGCTCAGAAATTAATCCCCGGATGAACAAACATAAGTGATACAATCAACCCAATTAAAGATGGCCCCCACAGCTAACGACTTAGCCATTTTAGCTAATATTGCAGATACTGAGCTATAACTTGGTGTATTTTTACTTTAACGTTGTCTCTGTTTGGCAAATATCTCAAGAAATACTGGAAGTATTTGAAAAAATCATCGGGTGTTCATCTACAACTGGTTGACATTTGGAGTTAATCCAATTAAGATGGCTGCAGCAGCTAATCAAACTTTACTAAAAAAAAAAGTAGCTAAAACATATTTAAATCTATATATTAGATAAAGTTTATGGGGTAGTAGCTGAAAGTCATCCTCAAATCCTATTTGAAAAACAGGATGAGTCAAAAGTTGCAGGACACCCTTGTAGTTTGATTTTTTGATTCTTTTATTTTGATCCAGCTTTCAAGATGGCCGCCACATTCTGAATGTAACCTAAAACATTTTTTTTTACAAACTTTTTAGCTTTTGACCTGAAAAATAACAGCTGAAGAGCCCATGCCCCACCTATTTCTATTCATTATGCTAATTTACTCTATTCACTTTTGTTAGTAACTTTTTTTTACATGGAATTAATTCTAAACAGCTTTTAAAGACCTTGATGTTTCAGGACCCCCAATTAACAACTGGGTTAAAAGACAGGCCCCCTCATTCATGCTGGGGTAATCAGATACTTAATTTCCCTTGTTTCTTTCTGAAATAAAAGGGTGTCCTGAGACTTTTGACTCACTCTATCATTAACCCTTTTGCGCCTTTTGCATTTGATACCTATTTGCATACCTATTTTTAAATGCCGGTAGAATTCAAACCACATAAGAGAGAGAGCAATCATTTTTTTTGCATATAAGAGTTACACTTACTTTTCTGACTATCAACATGTCCCAGAGCGCTGTTTCCTTCCACTGACGAGTTCACAGATTTATAATAAAAAGGTGAACACAAAGACATAAGACAAATCCAGACGCATGTTTTATAGATCAGGTAGATTGTTTACAACACTTCCTGGGTTTGATCCCACGTCTTCACATTGAAAGCATAAAATATCAGGAGATTTTATTTTTTTGGCGCGACAACACACAACAAGCAGTGATGTCATTTCCTGCGACTTGTTATTTTTCCGCTCGGTTTTGGCAAACTCTTCTCTCTCTAATTTTTTCTCTAAAATATATAGATACACGCAGCCAACCCACACCAAACACCACACACACTTATGTAGACACATTTATGGATCCACAAAGACCCAGAGTCAAGAAGTTTTACTCTTTAAACGAAGTTTTGGAACTTATTTTTATTTATTTTTGTTTTTGTTACAGATTATATAATTGACAATAACTGAAAAACTAAGTTTTGCACAAACTCAAAATAAATGTTCTGTGGTTTAGAAGGCTTGTGTGCAACTTTTTGTATTGACAATTTTGAGGGATAAAATTAGGACATTTTTATATTTACAAAAATATGTGAAAAAGTCATAAAACAAATTGATTTTTTTGTGATTTTTTTGCACTTTTTATCATTTTATTTAGTTGTTATGGATGAATAACATACATATTTTGAAAGATAAGGATATAAGGGTTGTATTGATGTATTGAACATTAAAACACTCGAAACAATGCCTCTGCAGCATCTAAAAATATAAAAATAAGCTCAGGCGACTTAAAGGGTTAAAGGCAGTGGGCGACGTGTTTTAGTCAGAGGTTTCTTAATGTGTTCCTGTCAGATCAGCTTCACCTTTCCTCCCGGGGCTGCTACTGTCGCACATGTAAATACACAATATACTGTAAATACACAATATAAATACACAATATAAATACACAATACAAATACACAATACAAATACACAAAACAAATACACATTCATGGGGAAAATAAGTAAGGACATTTAAGTCGACTGTCACTGTTAGACTAACAGAGAAGCCAATTCAGAGTCTGGTGACACTGATGACGGTTGTTTGCTGAAACACCTGCGTCCCCCAAGAATGAGATCAATGGAACAAGAGGGAGTCATGAATGTCTCCTTAAAACAAGAACAGAAAGAGGAAAAGTGCCTTTTTATTGTGTTTTAGTATTTCAGGTCTAAAATAATGGCATCAAATATAAAACATATATAAAAACATGGATCAAAATACTATTTTAAAGTTTCTTCGCTGTTTTTATCATATTTGCTTTTACTCCACAAACCAAACAGATTGCTCAGATCTTTTATAAAATACTTTTTGATTTTGTTTTTCAATTATAAATTACAAACAAAAGAGCAATTTAATATTAAAGCTTTTTACAGTGAAAACAGCTGAAACTATTGTTTTTACAGTCAGAAATAATTAAATATTTAATCTCTAGAAAACATGTTGCTCTAAATCATGGCTATTCAACCTGTGGCCTGTGGGCCACATCTGGCCAATTGGTGACTTCCATCCGGCCCCTTCTGAAAAAAATAAATAAAAAAGTTGGATTTTAAAAAAACTTAATTTAATATGAATACAGATTTTAACGATTTTTAAATGCAAAATGTATAATTTATGATTCAATGCAACAAAGGCGGAGTAATTTAGTTGAATAGTCCTGCTCTAAACAGTTGAAGTAATATTTTAATCTCTTTAGATAAATTAATTTATGTGCAGTAAAACAAGGATTGGGGAGTTTTCTGAGCGTCTATAAGTTATTACAGGTGGATGTTAAAGTTTCTGACAGATTAATGTTTTAATTTCATTTTATAAATTCTCTGATTTATTTTTAGTACTTTTTCAGTCTACTTAGCATTTGCTATATTTATTTTTATTTACTCTAATTCCCAGCAGCTGCTTTTTAATTAAGTTTTATATAACATCTTATTTACACATTTGTATATCTTTTTTATGTTTCTTCATTTCATTAAAACCCAACAAATAATTTTATATACAATATACAAAAAAAAAAAAAATCAAAATCACCCAAAAAATGAAATGAAAGGCAGCAGAGAGAAGAAAAAAAATCTTATAATATCTGCCCCTCTTTACAAGAATTATACATTATATAACTTGCAGGTTCATTATTGAGCATCAAAGAAGAAAATAATAAACATGTTGATTTATTTCTAACTTATAAAAATCTCTTCTTCTTTAACTTGAACCAGGAACTGTTTGCATTTGACCCAAATTTGTTACAATAAGAATTTCATTTTTAAACCAGCTCCTGATGCCTCACCTCATGTAAATGTCATCTGCTAAAGTTTTCAACCACTCAATTAGAAAAAGGTCACCTGAACAATGTTCAGCCCCCCCCCCCCCATCTCCCCCCCACCCTTCGCTCTGCTTGCCTCAATATTTACCTTAAATGAAAAGTGCAAAATGTCAGAAGATTTATAATTCGAACCAGGCAAGGGAACAGCGGTGATGACAGATTAATAAGAGCCTGGAAATAAAGGTTGTACTTGTATTTATTTTAGACTCCGGTAAGCTTTATAAAATGTTCACCCAATTCTTCTTTCTGTAACCGAGACGTCTGCGGTTCTCGTTACAGAGAAGATTAGCTCACGACTGATAAAAACACACAGAAGAGATTTTCAGGGTCACGTTTAGTTTTTATTCTTTCAGCCTTTGTCCCACCTCATACGGAGGACTGAAACTAACTGTTTTTAAAAGTCACAGAGAAACAGAAAGTCTGAGTCAGGTTGAAGAAGTTTTGATTTATAGGCGATGCTTTTTCCTGTCAGGTAAAACCTCCACGACGTCGTTCTCTTATTTGGTTAACTTTATAATAACATGATGTACACGACTGGCTACCTTCAAATGATAAACACATTAATAAATAAAAACAACTGTTTAAAAATTCATGCCACAGTCTGAGGAAAACGTGTATTTATTAGACATTCTCCTCGATGGGGTGTCTGCATATTTTATCGGACAGATTATTGAAATATTAATCGCGTACAATCTAAGCCGTAAAAATATGAGACAGCCTTTTTAAAAAAATCTTTGGTTTAAAGCAGCAATTCAGCCGAGCAGGTAAATCACGTCACACAGTTCATGTAAAATATACTCACAAATGTAAATGTTTTATCATTAATGTGATCAATTCTTAAATGGGAATGACTGAAGAGGGGGGTCTTCAGTGGAGGGGAAATTAAACAAATCCCATTTTCTTTTAATTAACTTGAAATATTTGACATTTCTGTGACATTCTGTCTGTTTTATTGGTTGTCTTCCAGGTATGAGTGTGACTTTTAAAGCTGTGTCCTCCAAAGATAACAAATTAACAACATTATCAGGATGTTCAGCTCCTACTCTGAACTGCAGCCGTGTTAAAAGTATTCACATTCTTTACTCAAATACTGTTTTAAAACTACTTAAAGTATAAAAATAAAAAGCCACAAGGGCCTATTGTGCATAACAACAACTCCCCCCCAAAAAAACATGTTTCTAAAGGCCTTGATGAAAATTCAGCCCACCAATTGGTTCATTCATCTCTTAAACCCAAACCCCCGGTTTTCTACTTTAATTACTCTAAATTCTTTTAGTTAAACATAGAGATGTTTGGTATCTACAGAAACATCAGAATCTTGGCTACAAGCTGGTAAAAACATTTCTATGAAAACCCAAGACAGTGAAAACTACAAGCAGTTGAAGATAAAACTATAAAAGTGAAAATAAAATTGGTTTAAAAAAAACAAAGTCAAAATAACATTTGTGTCAAATAAGAGGCATAATGTGTTTTTTTTAATATTGTATTTATGATTAAATGCAGCAAAAATAAACTGTTTCAAATGTAACAGATCTTTGTAATACTTGGTTTATTTACATAATGACTTTAATTGCTGGATGTTCGGCCCCTCAGCTGCAGTAACTGTGGCCCTGATGTAAGGATTGAAAAGTACAGATAGTTGCACAAAAAGTAAGCAGTACAAGGAAAAAGTGTAATTACTCTATTAAAGTATATTTTACTTCAGTAAAGTAAGAAAGTATTTGTACTTTTGTTAGGTAACACTCAGAGGCGGAGCTAGGCCTTTATTACCAAAATATGTAAAAATGTAATTTCTTTCAAAGTTTTTCCAAAAAACTGTCATGACGTCATGTTAAATTTTCTTGTTCTTGACTGCCTGGTTGGAGGAGGGAAAGATAAATCAACCATTTACTGTCACAGTGCCATCTGGTGGATGTTTTTAGCATTACGTACTTTAAACAAATGGTAGAGATGGCTCAATCAGTTTCAGTTTGGTTAAACACTCCCTTCTTTGAATTTTATCAGCTCAAACAGGCACTTTAATGTGTTTCTGAGACCATCATTATGGACCCGTTGAAGTCGTGTTGGATTTTAGGAAAAGCAAACACAACTTCAACCACTGCAGAGCTTCATATAAAACCACATCCTTGTAATGTCTCGTCACTGAAAAGGAACTAACTATTGACTGAACATCACTCCCAAACTCTCCATCTCAGATGATTTGGATTAATAAATAAATCCTTTTTGTTTTGTGTCGTACAGTCATGTTCAAGGCGTTACAGTCCCAGTTTACCAGACAAATAATGAACCCCATAATAACCCTCACACTGGAGAACAAGCAACGAGGACGCAGATCTCTGCGGAGAGGCAAACGGCTTTACGTGAAAGAGACGCACGAGCAAGACGGCTTAACTTAGTCTGCTTTAAGAGATAAAAAGCTGTGTAAGCAGACATGTTGCCAACACGCTAAGCACGTTAAACGTTCTGTGTGTCAGGATGCAGCGATACAGCAGAGGAACGAGGAAGAAAAGAGCAGCAGATGGTGTGTCCCCCCCCACCCACCTCCCCTAAGACAACCCCCCTGATCCTCAATCTCAACCAGTCACTTTGAAATTACACGACGAGTCAGAAGCCTGAATCCAAAGGTTCTGATTGAAACAACCTACCTGCAGAGTGGTTTTTGAAATGTGCCACAATGAAAGTTGCTGCTGTTTTAAAGATTTTTTCACTTGAAAGTTGCTGCGTTTTTTTGAAAAGTTGAACAAAAAACCACAAACTCTATTTATTTATTTTAAAAAAGTGTTCCCACTTTACTTTTATTATTTAAAACCTTTGCCATACGCTATATCATATTTGATGAAAGCGTGTAATTCAATTCCATTGCCTGATTAAACCTCGTGGAGAGGTTCTTTAAAAAACAAAACAGCTGAGGGTTATTATTTTATTCACAGTAATTACAGTCAGCTCTCAGGTCAGTGTCACACTGAGCGCTCTCCCTGACCCCCCTGAACACCTCGTCCTGTTTCCACATGACTCAGACCCTCTTCAGCTGAACAACATGAGCTGCATCTCTGATTCTGTAAAATATCAAATACCCCCTGACAACTAATTCAACTTCAGCAAATTCAAAAATGTTATATGATACAACAGCCTGCCATACTTTGGATTATGTCACACAACGTCTGCTACAATATTTATGATACAACAGCCTGCCATACTGTGATTATATGATACAATGGCCTGCTACAGTTTTTATGATATGATGAAACAGCCTGACACACTTAATTATGTCATAAAATAATTTGACATATTTTAAAATCATATGATACAATAGCCTGCCACATTATTTATTTGAAACAATATCCTGCCATACTTTTGATTAAATGATACAACGGCCTGCTATAATATGTATGATAAAACATTTTGCCATACTTTTTAATTATATGATATAATGGCCTGCCAGACCTTGTTATATATAGGATACGAGATACGATTTTTAATTATATGATACAAAGGCATGCCATAATAAATGATGTTTATTCATAGTATTTTAATCACTATCATAGAGAGATGAGAAAGAGTCATAGTTCAAATAATATTTGTTTAAATAAACAAAAACCAGAGAGTTTTCTTTCTCAGAGTTCCCCTTTGATGTCACTTCCTGTTTTCCTTTAGGTGAGCAAAAAATAGAATAAAAATCTGCCAAATATGCGACATAACAATCATGTGTAGAGACATAAGTTTCTTAAATATTAATCTATTTTCTTTAACTTTTTGTATTTCATGCATGTCACAGGCACTTTAACATTGATATTCAAAATTATAGATGCTTTCCCTCCGTTTCTAACAAATCTTTTTAAAACCCCACCTAATATATATATATATATAATATAAATAGTCTTTATAAAACTCCTCCCACAAAAGTTAAACAGACCAATCATCAAGACCCTCCCACTGCAGAGACTCCCTTCTTGACTTATTGATAAAGTCTGGTGAAAATGTGCAAATCTAATTAATTCAGATGCTACAGCTGGGTTTTTTTAAATTTAGCAACAGTGATGAAAATAAAGAAAATGTAAAGTAGCAGCACACTTCTCTGTGCCTGAAACAGTTTTTTAATGGATAAATTAGAATAACGTCGTGTCCTGTTCTCAGGGTATTAGTTGAAAACGTTTTGGTCGACAGGTGTTGAGTTCAGTGCATTCCTTCAAAAAATGCTTCATTCAGTCTAATCTGAGGCAAACAGATGTAAAATACAAGAGCTGTCGTTCGCTCGGCCCTCTTACATCACATAAAACAAGAAGATTTTTAACCTAATCAACAAAGCAAATTTATCTTAGTCCGATCTAAGTCCATTATCTGCGTGGGGGTAACAACAGCTGCTCTGTTGTAATGGAAATCTTAATCACACACATTAATTATGCTGGTATAAATGCAGGGTAAAAAAATATAAGCTAATATAATGAAAATCAGCTGAAGCATGGGGACATAATGGGCTTCAGATGACTTCAAAATGTGTTAAAGATAAATGTTTTTATGTTTTGTAGCCTGGAAGCCAAATAAAGTCTCCAGCTTCGGTTTTGTTTCTATCCGTCTTCATCTTCCCTCATGATGGGATTTTTATCTTGAGACCTGAGGGAGAGATCTGCGCCAGTCGAATCTGGACAGACCTTCAGCTAGTCTCGGTATTACCAACACGCGGCGGCACGACAGCCATCAATCTCCACGAGTTTTTTTGACGTGGAGGCGGCGGGACAACCCTAATCAACCTCCGAGGTGGATGTTCTGCAAGAGACTGGAGTGTCTGAGGAACAGTCCACACCAAACCAGTTATTACACCCAGCATTGTTTCGCCCTGATTGCAATCACGTGTCCCGGCTTCGTCTCTTAACGAGCCCCAAAATCCGGTGGATCTTTTTGCGGCTACAACTCGTGCTGCTCCTCGACAAACCGTCAGATGCACCTGAGCCCGTCTGATTTCCCCGCTTGGACTCCACCGCTGTTCCAATTCCTTTTCTGTAACAGCAGAAGATTACCGGGCTTCCACAATGTAACCCTGATGAGATAGGTCACTGGTAGTTTTCCACCTTCTTTTTTTTTTCTCCAGAAAAAAAAAACACCCAGAATTCAGTGTTACCAACAAAAAGGTGCAAAAATCACGACAGTATCTTTCTGGGATGTGCAGAAATCAGAATATATTAAGGAAAAATCATGAAATTATTACTCAAGATGTTTTAAGAGACACAACTGCTGCAGCTCTCAGGGTAACAAAAGAAAACAGAAAGTCTGGATTTTAATTATGTTTACTATACTGGAAGAGTCATGATGGTTTCATTTGTGGTTCACCTTACAGTAACCTATTAGAAAATTTTACAATGTAAGAAGAAAAAAAAATAAAACAAGTCTGTGTGGGAGAGGAGAGTTGAGCACAAACAAGCTGAGTGCATCCATTGGTTCGATTCAGTCAGATTCTTTTTTTCTTTTTTGCCTAAAAACACCACTGGTGGGAAATGAACAACAGCCTGTTGGTTAAAAAAAGAAAAGAAAAACATTTTCGGTTTGGTTCATTTAGTTAGATGTAGGAGAATAATAAAGAATCTGAAGAATCAGTTTCCAATATTTATCCAAGAAAGGCAGAAAACAATCAGAACAATTCCTCAGAGAAAATAAAAATGGAGATTTATAAGTTCAGTTAGACCAGTGGTTTTTCTGCTGGGCCCCCCTTATGTTTATAAAAATAATTTCATGCCCCCCCCCCCCCACACACACACACAATCTCCAACCAGACACACAAATATTTTGTTTTTAAACTCCATTTCAATTTATTTCTCAACACAAAACGTTTTTTACCATTTGAACTGAAAGAAAACTGAAAAAAATTAGATTGCAAGAAATTATAACCAGTCAAGTGTCAGCTTTTTTTTCCTTTCCCCTCCTTCAGTCAAGCTGCGTTTGATACATGTTTAATATGTTTGATTTTTGGAGTCAGTTTCAGGATTTTAGTGAAATATTCACTGGATGTATGTGGAGCTAGATGTTGGCCATAAGTTTGTTAATGAAAAAAAAAAAAACTTTTTGAGACTAAACCTGCCACATTTTTTATGATATGATTGAACAGCCTGCCATACTTTTGATAATACGACACAACGGCCTGCCACACTGTTTATGATACAACAGCCTGCCATACCTTTGATTAAATAACACAACAGCCTGCCATACTTTTGATAATATGACACAACGGCCTGCCACACTGTTTATGATACAACAGCCTGCCATACTTTTGATTAAATAACACAACAGCCTGCCATACTTTTGATAATACGACACAACGGCCTACCATACTGTTTATATGATACAACAGCCTGCCATACTTTTGATTAAATAACACAACAGCCTGCCATTCTTCATTAATGTGAAGTATCATCTGTACAATATGTGTAAATTATATGTAAAGTATACTGTATGTATACTTGTAAAGTATCTGTATATTGTTAATACTAGAGAGACACGAACAGCTGGAAACAAATTCCTTGTGTGTGTCAACATACATGGTCAATAAACCTGATTCTGTTTCTGATTATTTATGTGATACAACAGCTTGCCATACTTATTTAGTTATTTAGTT
Organism: Anablepsoides rubrolineatus; assembly: GCA_031762495.1. Classification (NCBI taxonomy): domain Eukaryota; kingdom Metazoa; phylum Chordata; class Actinopteri; order Cyprinodontiformes; family Rivulidae; genus Anablepsoides; species Anablepsoides rubrolineatus. The sequence continues at coordinate 21,082,536 of JARVGW010000624.1, read as the reverse complement.
TAGAACTTTTTTGTTTCATCTGTTTCAAATCTTTTCTGTTCCAAATTTTTTCTTTCACCTAAAAATGTATATATTTAAAAAAAAAATTTGGCCCCATTTTAACAAATTTAGTTCCAGATGGCCAAATTATTGCAATAATTAGGTCAATTTTACAAGTATTAAGCTAAAATTGATCTCCAGCAATATTGCAGGAGATCAATTATAACTAATTTATCATGTAAAACTCTGGTTTGAAAGCAGCAGGTGATGTGCATTCCTTCAACGAATGCTGGGCTTTTTTTTGCCTCGTGCATCTGAGATAAAGAAACATAAAGTTTGTTCTGTTTCTGTTTATAAAACAGATGCTCAGACATTAAAGCACTCATGCGCTGCAGTTGTTTCAGTTTCACATTTTAGCCTTTTAGCTTTAAGGATTACACCCAGCTTCTGTTGTCTTGGTTCCTCGTTTAGTTTCTGAGTCCATAAGCTTCGCAAAATGCCACCAGATTGTGTGACTTAAAAGAAGATTATAAAAATCTGTTTGAAGTTTTTCAGTCAGTCACATTTATACCTCAGCATATGTTTGTCTGCTGAATGGAAAAAAAAAATAATAATTTGACTGGAGGCTGAATCACATGTGAAAGATCTGATTAAAGCAGCTGAATCTAATTTATAATTAAAATAATTTACCTCTCTTCCTGGTTAGAAACCCTGCATGTTCTGAAAGTTGGAAGGAAACTATATAGATTTAGTTCCTTCTGAAAGTTTCTTCTGAATCAAGTTAAAAGCAAATCGACCTTTCCTGAAAAAAAAGAAAAAGATCACGACAAAGTCAAATTTTCTCACATTACTAAAAACTCCAACCTAATCATTTCCAGTGGGAAGCAAAAGAAGAACATCATAACCTTTTTTTTTTTCTCTTCTTCTGCACCGGAAGGCTCGAGGCTCTAAATATAACCCATCACGGATGACTTTTGTACATTATGTATCTTGCTTTCCTTAATTGCTGTGGTTTGTTCGCAGCAGGGAGAGGTAGGAAAGCCAGCACACCAGCGCTTTTTCACATGCAGGCACTGCGGGCAGAATCTATGGCTCATTATGCAGAGGAAAGCAAATCATTTCCAATGATTTTCAGAACTGAACATGTTGTCGTTAGTTTATAAGTTTGCATCTTAGTTTCCAGCTCTGCTGATATTAGATCTCTATAGAAAAAAAATCAATCGTGTTTTCCTTCTTTTATTGTTTAGTTTATTATAACTCTCAAGCTAAAAACAAACAAATGACTTAATCATGTTTTGAAAAGTTGTAACCAATATATAAACTCAAGCTATGTGAATGGATGCCTTAAACAAAAGAAACTAAAAACAAAATTCCAAGAATCTTTAAAGTGGAGATAATTATGTTTTGACCAAAGAATGATATTTTAAGAACAAGGATTTTGGTAGATGAAGCATCTAATCACGTTCCATAATCCGCACATATAATGTCTCAAAGCCAAAAAAAAAGAAGGCATATAGGAAGATGTCAAAGAAATTAAACTAAATTCATAGCAAATCAAAGGTTTTCTGCAGAAAAGTTTTATTTAAACCTCTAAAATGACTTGTTGGATGATCCATTTCTAAAATTCAAAAGGTAAAAATCTGAAAGTTTTTTTTAAAGAGGGTAAACCAAAACTGTCGAAGAATTTAATAATTGTTTCACGGGAACGGCTCTCCCATTTTTACAGTGTTGAGTTAAACTGTCACAGAGTGATGGACTAATTTCCTCCGTTGATCCACCCCCCAACCCCGACTCCCTTGTTACTATTTTGGAAACATGTCCCATCTGGCTTCTCTTCACAACAATATGGCCCGATGAACTTTCATTTTCTCTGTTGTTAAATAGAAATGAATCTGCTCTCCAACACAGGTGGGAGGCACACTTAATTGACTCGTGTTAACATGTTTGAATGCCTCGTACACCTGGTCTCTTCCTATAAACGCATCTTATCAATGCAATTTATTTCTATCCTGTGTGATTTGACAGCTAACCCGCTGACGGACAGGCAAATAACACCCGCAAGGTTTGTTGAGGGGAAACCTTCGCGTGGATAATATGCGAGTTTGTGACGCCGCCGCCGATAAATCAGTCGTTGGTGTAATTTAAAGTTTGTGAAGTGTTAAGGTGAAGGGCAAATCTGATCCCTGAAGCTCTGTGTCAAATTATGAAAAAAAGAAAGTGATGTGAGTGTGAGCCTGTTTGTCTTCAGGAGCTCTAAAAGTCTATTACTGCATAAATAATAATAATAATAATAATAATAAAAACAATTTAGAATAATGATAATAAGAATGATAACAAGAATAAGAATAATTAGGAATAATAACAACAATAATAATAACAATAATAAAAAAATAAGAATAAGAATAGGAATAAGGCCCAGAGGAAGACCCAGGACACACTGGAAGGACTATGTTTAATGTTCTATGTTCTATGACTATGTTTCTTGGCACAAAGGTCTTTCGAACATCAGTTTCATCTCATTGACTAACACCTTCTCTCACTCTCAACTCGTCAATATTTGACGCTCGGTCAGGGACCGTCTGCATCCAGTTTTGACGCGGCGGGTGCCCCCTTCGCGTCAAAACTGGACACCAGCGGCTTTTCCGGGTTGCGCCACTTTGGGGTCTTTGGGTTCCGGGTCTGAGGTTAATATTAGGGATCAGGGTTAATGGTTAATTTTAGGCACTGATGTCAGGGATAGGCTGTATAGATTAAATTTAGGCTTTGGGATGGTTAGTTCTCGCACATTCGCTACATTTTAAAAAATGGTTAATATGAGGAATCAGGATTAGTGGTTAATTTTAGGTACTGGGGTCATGGATAGGCTGTATAGGGCTAAGTTAAATTTAGGGTCTGGGATGGTTAGTTTCGTGCATTTCCTACTCCTGTCAAAAAAAATATGATAACGCGCTCGTCCTCCTCCGCCCCATCTCGTCATTTCCATTTTTTCCCCACTTGTCGCCCATCAGTGTCGTTGATATGAAGACAACTTTTATTTGAAATTACACAAACGCACTCCAGAAAACCTTTAAAATCAAGAATCAAACCAGCTGTACAGATGTGTCACCAGCTGAATAGTTGTTTTTTTTTTTTGTTAAAGCAGACATCTGAGTTGAAGCTTTCTGTTGGTTTCTCATCTGCATGCTAAATATTTATTGTTTTCCCTCCATGAGAGCATTTCACTGTTCCTTTTGCAACAAGCACCACTTCACGGAAACTCCTTGTAACTTCAGCAGTGCACAGCAATGACAATTATGCTTTCTATTATAAAACTATCTCCTTATTTTCTACACAATTAACCCTGGGCTAACACTAATTTAAGCCTTCATTGCCCACAGGATACTTTCTTGAGATGATGAGTAAACAGAGGACCAGCAGAAGCATACATCTTTAAAGAATAAAGAAAAAAAAAAGTGCATCTAAGCAGTTTTCCTTTAAATCCCAGGAGTAAACAGTGCATTAGCCTGATGAACATATAAGAATATTCATGACTGTGTTGTCCTGCCTCTTAGTGATCTATAATTAAATGTGGACACAACCAAGAGATGGATCAAATACGAGGCTGGTTTTGATTTTTTTCATTTGATATATTCACAAATAAATGATAACAGCAGCCTCGCTGTAAATATAATTTAAAATGCTTTAAAAAGAGAAACACAAACGTCCCATTTTAACCTCAAATACAATAATTATTAGACTGTCAGAGACTAATTCTTCTGTGTGATTATCACCTGTAGGACTCGACTTCTAAAGGTGGGTAATCACATCATTCTCTCACATTTAGTATTTTTATTTAATGTTATTTACCTCAGATTGAGAGTTGCATATTTTGGGAGGCCAAGCAGAAAGGAGGGAATAATGACTGCCTGCTGAGCTAATATACGCTGCCTCGTGTCGAGTTGTGTAAATCACAGGGGCAATCATTAGGATGGTTAAAGTAGTTCACTGCTCGCTCTGTGATTATGTTCTATAAACAAACCATGTGGCGGATGGATTAATATGGTCCGGTGGTGTTTTTAGATCAGGGATGGAGGAGGGGGGGCAACCTGCAGCTCCAGGCTTTGATCATCACTGATGCTGAGTGTAGTGATTTACTGCACCACAAGCTCTTTGAAAGTCCCTCTTCTGATGCTCCGGACAGTGCTTTGAGCTTCAGTTTTTTATTTATTTCTTTTTCTTCATTATTCATCTCTGTGGAGGCGTACAAGATGGTAATTAGAGCTGGACCGACACTTCTTAAGTCTTTCCAACAATTCAGATTTGCTCTTTCAGGAATTAGTTTTTTCGCTCATCATCTTATCAACAAACTGGTGTGTGTGCTTTGGATTGTAGTGTGTATGTCTGTGTGTGTATGAACATGCAAAAATGTGATAAATCAATGAATCATTTCATGAAAGAATAAAAATGCAAGTTGTTTGATGGTTGTTTGATACACGCGTGCCTCTTTCATAAATAATCTATTCATTAATTGTTAACTTTATTCCTGACTGCAGATGACAAGATTTAATATTAAAATCTTTGCACAGTGGGATCCATGGACAATAGGTGTTAATAAAAGCCTCGCATTTCCTGAGAAGATGCATATTGCTGCTTTTAATGGCAGCGTTTTAAACTAAAATGTGATCCATCACATCAAACTAAAGATTAAGTCAAATTTGGTCAAAATGTCCAAAGTGTATTTTTAGATTCTCAACTTTTTAAGTTACATTTTGATACCTTGATCATCCTGATATGAGTGGTTCCAGAGATATGCTTTGATTTGTCTTTCTAAACAGGAAAACTCGTTGATATTTTGGTCTGATCCTAATTTTAGATGATTCTAATGAGGATATTTTAAAGAGGAAACCACAAACAATACTGTATCTGGATATAAAGATTTATCTGCTGGAAAGCTTTGCTAAATCACATTGAAAATGACAAAAACATAAGGCTTTTCTCCTCAAAATCATGTTTTTTTTAATAGTTAATGCTCATAAAAGTGCTTAAATTAGGCTTATTTGTTATATTTTGACATAATAAACTTAACATAAACACCAGCTGCTTAATTCTTCACAAACCTCTTTGTAACTTAATCTTCAGTTTGATGTGATGGGTTACAAAAAGTTTTATGATTAAAAAGGGGCGGAGCTAAAGATGATTTTGACAAAAAGATGAATTCAATTAAATTAAAACAGGCAAAATGTCCCAAAACGCAGCCATTCTGAACAAAAAGTTAACTGTTCACTTTCTCCTCGTGCACTTTGGGACTATTTCCACTTCTGCCTTTTTCTTCGTTAACCTTTTGGTCAAAGCGTTGCCAAAAACAAGGCTTGTGAGGTGGAATCTGGGCCTGTCGCGACGTGACTGATGGCTCACCTTCCACCAGTTTGTGCACAGCCCAGGGGTTTGCTCGGGGTCACTGTCCTGCTAAATGACAAAGTTGCAACCTTTTAAATGGATTCCTGGAGGAGCAGCAAGATAAAGTGATGCTCACTCGTGTCGGTTTCGAGTCGTTGCCGACGGGGGTCGAAAACGCTCACAACCCAACGCTGATCCATGTTTTCGTTTTTCTAATAAACAACATAAAACACGACCGTTTGAACTAAACATCTGAAACTTTGATTTATCTCAGTGGGAGCCTCTCTCAGGCTTCCTCAGTCCTTCACAAACGCTGCTTGGTTCTTATGTTCTTCAGTTTGTGGGAACGGTTGCTCTCTGGTAGCTTTAATGAAAGTTAGTGGGTGATCTGCTTTTCTTTAACCCAGGGGCAACATAAACTTGATTGTAATTAACTTTAACTCTTCTTATTTAACTTCAACTAAAACATGAAATGTTTCTTGTCTCGTTGCTCCAGCTGAGTCCAACTAACAAACAATAACTGAGCTCGACGTGGTGTTTTGTGCATAGAAACAGTGTTTTTAACACATCCTCTTATAAACACTGAAAAGTACGACGTGTACGACTGATTAAATGTGAAAATGTAAAAAAACAAAACAAAAAAGGAGTTCAACTAACTGGTTAGTTGTGGTGAGACAGAATTCCCACTGGAACAGCTTGTAAGTGGGAAATTCCTACTTCCCATACCGTTTAGCTTGGCTAAACTTTTGAATCCTGCGGGTAAAATAATCAGCGTGCATTATGGGAGGTGTAGTTTAGTCATTAAGGCTGGTTAACTAGGGGTGCTCAGGGAGCTACAGTTACTCAGTCACCTTTTTAAATTTGTTTAGAATATTTTGTTGCATTTTTATCACAAATTTCAAATTTACAATTGTTTTAAACTCAATTTTAATATTTAATTAAGTAAAAATAAAATGTATGGGCAGGGCTTGAGTTTGACACGTGCTTTTAGGAATAATGTGATTTTTTTGTTTTTATCTTGACCACATTTGATTTGTTTAAATCATGATTCTAATGATGAGAGTCTGAAAATAAAAGCAGTTTTATAAATAAAGCGAGGAACTTGAAGTTTGTTTACCATCATGAAGTCCAGAAGCTGCATCAACACGTTCAAACTGTAATGCTCCTTCTTTATTATCAAAGCTAGCCCTATGCTCTTTTCTTTCTTCTTCCTTTCTTCCAGGACATTCGTGAGTGTTTGTGCATTCTGCTTTCATCCGGCACAAAGCTCAGCAGGAAAATCTACGAGGCTGGCAACAAAGAGAGCAGAGATGTTGGAGCGCGCTACACTATGGGAACGCTCCAAGATCTTATTTGTGCTTTTCATGCCTTAAGCCTCTTGTCTCCAATCTGTGCCACTTGATGTGTAGGTGTGCACGGGTGTGAAATATGCTTTCCTTCCGTGGCAAAGACCGCACATTGTTTTTGCCAACAGGAAGGAGAATTTTATTTTTTCCGGGTTTTTTTTTTTGGCAAGATTTGACACAATTTCCCTAAATCCCACAAAGCACCCACAAAGCAGTGCTGCTTTGGGCATTGGGTGTCTTTGTGCGCACCATGACATCATCATTTCATGAGCAATTGTGTCAGTCACAATACAGACGATAGCGGATGTCATGACCCTGAGATAATTGCAGCGTCTCAAGGGAAGCCTTCAGGAAACAGACACGAGACGCTGAGCTGCGTTTTCTCTTCAACAAAACAAAAAACACAGAATTTTCTTCTGCAAGGAACAGTGTTGATGCTGAAAGAGGGTAGTTTACAGGTACCAACACTGAGACGCTACATTTACCTATAAAACACAAGCTGCTTTAATCATCTGTGAGAAACTTTAGAACCTTAAATATTTTATACTGACAACAGTTTCTGTTATGCTCTTTTTTTGCACAAAACCCTACAGGGTTATTTAACTAAACTGCTCAGGGGGCCACAGTTACTGCAGACCAACAGCTGAACATCCAGCAATTAAAGTCAAAATGTAAATATTACAAAGATCTGTTACATTTGAATTAGTTTATTTAACTGCATTTAATACTGAATACAACATACATAACTCTATGTAATAAAAGTAGTGAAAATAAAACAAGCAAACAAACAAATAAAAACACATTATGCATCATATTTAACACAAATTATTTTGACATCTCTGCCAAATTTTTAAACCAATTTTATTTTCACTTTCATAGTATTATTTTCAACTCCTTGTAATTTGCTTGGATGTTCATGGAAATGGTTTTTACCAGCTTCCAGCCAACATTTGGACGTTTCTGTAGATACCAAACATGTCTATGTTTCACTAAAATAACTTATAGTAATTAAAGTAGAAAACAGGGGGTTGGGCTTAAGAGATGAATGAACCAATTGGTGGAACTTTGGTCATATTGGAGTCAGAAGAGAATAAAGATGAGTAAATTTTAGTAGGTAAATCCAGACCTTATATTGTAATTCTGTTGCAGATAATTTGAGAAAACATTATAGAAAATAGAGAAAACAAACTAAAATTGTATGCTCGTTAAGACTCAAAGCTATTACAATAATTCTGAAAATAGTCATTTTGAACATGTTTACTTTTATTATCATACATGCAAAAAGTTTGAAAATTCTACTTTCAAACTTTTCAAAATTAGATTTTTGCTGTTTGTTTCTTGATCTTTAATTCAAGTTTCAAAAAAACAAAAAGAGAGAAAATGAACAAATTGAAAACTGTATTTGGCTTCAGTTCATTTAACCCTTTAAAAAAGTAATTATGAAACTGCAGGCACATTCTTACAATTCCTGCACATTTTATATCTTTATATGATGAATTTATACACAAAACTTTTCCCTTTTGTTCAGCAGAAACCCAAAGCTTTTACAGCTGCTAACAATGGTATGATGAAAACACGTGAAATAGGTTTAAGGGTATAAAAGCTGAGAACAGTAACTCTCAGGTTTGTTGTTCTTCTTCCACATGTAAGAATAAAGTGTCATAATAAACTAAAACAGACTCCGTTGTGGATGGAGCAGGGGATTTCAGGACAATAAGCTAACCCTTAGCGAGTATTTGTGTAAGAATGAATGATCTTGTTTTTGTTTTTCATTCTGGTGTGAGGAGGAGATGAAGAGAGAGGTTCAACCTTCTTTTTAATTTTAGTAGAGTTCTGCAGAGGAGGAGCAGACGTATGAGAGGAATCCTTGAGGACCATGAGGAGGGCTTGGATCCAGCTGTCAGGAGAGTGACAGGTGAAGGAGCAAACACCACAGGTAGGTTTGTTATGCTGGATTCCTGATGCAACCTTGGCTCCTGATCATGGGCTGATTGGACACAGCTTCACCTGGAGGGGAGGGAAGAGGAGAAAGAACCTGGAAAAGACGGGGATTTAATCATTTTGTTCATGATTTCAGGGTGAAACTGATTGTTTCTTACTTTATACAACTAATATTAAAGGGGGGGGGGGGGGTAATTATGTTTTTTCCAGTCATGTAGTTTAATTCTATACCACAATAATTTACATTCAGTTGTTATAAAAATGCTGTAAAACTGACTTTGTGGTGTGCTCTGTGAGCTCAGCTGCAGAGGAGCTCTAGGGAGGAGCTATGTTCAAATAGGCGGAGCTTTGTACCAACTAACGTTCAGGCAGCTCCACAGTAAGGTCCAACAAAACAGGTCCACTAAATCCTTTTTTCAGCCCTAGTTTCCCTGTATGCAGGGTTGTAAAGTAACTAAGTACAAATACTTTGTTACTGTACTTAAGTAGAAATTTGTGTTATCTGTACTTTACATCAGTAATTATTTTTCAGCCTACTTTTTACTTCTACTCCCTACATTTTTACACAGTTATCTGTACTTTCTACTACTTATCTTTTTAAAAAGAAGTAGAAAGTCGTTACTCCTTTTTCATTTTGTCTCGTTATTGTTAAAAAAATACTATCCTGATAATTTGTGCCTTCAGGATAGAGTATATTTAACTGTAGTTGGATGAGAAGTATAAATATATACCATTCTGACACAGTATTACTTTATACACAGTCCATCACTGATTCACACCTTTAGAAAAACATTTTCCCAATAAATATGATTTTGGAAAATCTAACCACTCATTTTTACTTTTAATACATAAGTACATTTTATGTCAGAAATTTACTTTTGATACTAAAGTATAAAAAAATCAGATACTTTAAGACTTTTACTCAAGTAATTTTCTTAGAGGAGGCTTTAACTTTTACCAAAGTAATTTTATGATAAGATACTTGTACTTTTACTCAAGTATCTCTTTGAGGTACTTTATACAACACTGACACTGATTGTACATTTCTCACTTTAAATAACTAATATTAAAGGGGGCAGGAGTGTGTGTGTGTGTGTGTGTGTGTGTGTGTTTTCCAGGCATGTAGTTTGATTCTATACCACAATCAGTTACCTATGGTTGTAATAAAAATGCTGTAAATATCAAAAATAAATTTTACTTTGTGGGGTGCTCTGTAAGGCTGCAGCCTAAGCTCAGGGGAGGAGCTTTGTACAAATAGGCGGAGCTTTGTATCAGCAAACATTTAGGCTGCTCCAAATGGCTACCACAGGAGGGTCCAACAAAACAGGTCCACCCAAAAAAATAAAAAATTTAAGCCCTGGTTTCCCTGTATGTCACATATCGAGCATTTCTTGTGTATTTTTGTACTTTTCAAGTGCTTTGTAGTCAATATGGATTATCTGTGCTTGTTTTCCCCTGGCTCTATCTTTATTTTCTATCTTTTAAAAGCAGTTTTATAACTTTTTTTCAAGGAGAAACAAACACGCCTCTGTCCCTGAGGCATCTTGACCCTTAAGGCATTTTTTTTACTATGTGAGGTAGGTTCAATAAGTCATTCATGTTTATGAACTTCTGTAAAGTCTTAGAGTTGAAGGCCCCTAGTTTCTTTCTTTTCTCCCTCCTCCTCGGCTTTAATAAGCTGAAAAGTAAAATTCATGCGAGGGGGCCTCTCCAAAGATGCATTCTGAGTTCCAGTGTAAAACAATTTACAATATATTGGACAGTAATGAGCCTCAGTGTTCAGTGCCTGGGCAAATTTAATTCACAGAGCTATATTAGATAATGAAATCCATAGATCACGTTTAGGTGGTGCTTTAGCCAAATCTCACAAGGTAAAAAAAGAAAAATCAAATAACATTTGTAAAATTAATGCTCCTTCGTGGATAAGGCTTTTGGAGCATTATTGAATATTATGTTTTATTTTTTATTGTGCCTGTTTTTCTACAAACAATAAATTCCACGATGCAGATGACTTGTGTTAAACGCAGCACTGCATCACCTAAACTCTGACACAGCGTTTTGCTATTTTTGTCCCAAGTTTCTGACAGGAATTCAGAGCAAATGGATGTAAAGTGTTGGTATAACTACATGTAGTTATGCCTTGTAAAGATAAATTTAAATCACAACTTCTGCATGCGTCAGCACTCGTGGCTAAAATGTCCCCCCACCACACACACACAACTTATTTTGGATTTGATTTTATTCCTTCGCCGGTGTTTTACTCCCATATTGCCCCCGAGGAAGCCGGTAAATCCTGCATCCTGGTTTGCGGGGTTAGCAGAAGCTAAACGGATGACACTGCGTTTGGACGTGTGAGAGGCCTGGAAACGGTTCGGGTGCTGAGACAAAATAATTGAAAGCCTCAGGTGGGGAGGACAGAGGAGGCAAATATTTCCCCCCACACAGTCAGAGATTAGATTTAATGCTGACGGAGGTTCATTTCTGCTTAAGAGTCGAACACGGAGGCAATAAGTCATTTTGCTCATGAGGTGTTCAGACAGAACTGTGAGACAAACTTAGTGTTCTCCTGCTGAAGAAAATACAGAGTAAAACTCTACATATATGGATGTAACTTATACATAATAAAACCACATGTTTTGTCTTTATCTGACATGAGAATGGACGGTTATGCAGCACATAACTGCTTTCCTTAAAGCTGCAGAAAAGTTTCATGTTTTATTAAACGTTTTGTTCAGTTCTTAACGCTTTTACTCCTCTATTTGCTAAACATACATTTAGATATTAAGGACATAAAATATATATATAAAAAATGAATATTTTATATATAAAAGTTTAGGTACCACTTTACAATAAGGCTCCCCTTATAGATGTCTTATAAATAGGTTATTGATCCATCTTTAAACACTTTATAAATCATTAATAAATGTTTATTATGGATTAATTAAGAACAGGAAAGAGACAAATCTGTCCGTGTACATATTACTAGGTTTGTAAGCACAATTCTGTATTGGAAACAGTATAAAAATATTGTACTATAGTATTGAATTATACATATTAACAACTGTCAAAGGGAACCTTATTGTAAAAAGTAAGACAGTAGGTACACTGTTTATTAATGACTAATAAACTTGTATAAATGCCATGATGGAGCCTTATTGTAAAGTGTAAAACAGTACACTATTTGTAAGACTCTGTTTTGATTCTTCTTATTATTATTATACTGTTTTACACTTTGCAATAAAGCTCCCTTCGATTACTGTGGATAATGCAGTAATACAAACAATATTATATGTAAAATATGTGCTTTCAATAAACTATTGTTCTTTACAAGGTAGTAAACTAGTCTGAAGTGTTTAATAAAGCACATTTTGATGTAATATAAACATGAAAAGATTTGGCTCACTATTTGGCAAGAAACCAGACAGTTTTGTCTCTCTCCCATCCCTAATTAATGAATAATAAACACTTATTAATGATTTATAAAATGTTTACAAATTAATTAATAACCTATCTATAAACTATTTATAAACCATCTATAAGAGAAGCCTTATTGTAAAGTGGTACCAAAGTTTATATATCTGTATGTGTCAAACTCTGCACGCTTTTATTTTAGTCTCATCCTCACACACAGGTAAGTACCACCTGGACTGCATCTTATGGAGGAGCATTGTAATCACCAATAAATAAACAAATAAAATAGACACCTGATTTTATTATTATGAGATCTCATAATTATGAGAAAGAAATGTCATAATTACGGGATCCTGATAATTATGAGGAAAGTTGTCATAATTATGAACTAAAATGTCAATTATGAGATAAAATCTCATAATTAAGAGAAAAGATGTCACAATTACAAGAAAATATGTCATAATTATGAAAAAAGATCTCATAATAAGAGAGAATAAAAATGACATCCTAACTCGAGATCATTATGAGATCATGGATCTATTTTATTTAATTTTTATTTGGTGAATTCAGTGCTCTTTCTTAGTATCTTGTTCTGCTACCAAAACTATGTGCTCCTTTGTTGTTTTGTTCCCATTAGAAGACAAACATCTGCATTTTGTTCCAGCTGCAGACAATAAAAATAAGTCTGCTCTTTACCCACATACAATAAATTACAGTAATATGATATCCTGCAAAAACTTTAATATCTTTTTTGTAAACCTCTGGGAAAAAACAAGTGCTTTACTTTAGCTAGAAGTCATAACAGGACAAAAAATAGTTTTGACAACTGAACTGATTTAGTTCTGGGATGAAAAAAGAGCTGCTCAAGGGGTGATTTTTTAAAATTTACTGACAAAAGTTGATAGTAAAGCTAAAGACACTTGCCTGAAGGAGAAAACAAACACAAAGAAGTTTTATTTGGTTTCGTTCTCTTGAGCTTGTGTCACATATCGACACACACTGCGAGTTTCCCTGCTCCAGATTATGTAAATCCTGCTGCTGTTTGTCTGTATTACACAACAATATTTGGTTAAATCAGTGCAGAGGCGCAGAGCCTCGCTGTCTGTTTTCATCAGTCGCCTTGACGTGACAGGAAAAAGCTAAATTGTCAGGTCTGAGTCATACACGGGGGCTGAGAAGAGGGGGCTGCTGGTTGCAAGGTTAATTGGCAGAGAGAATAATTGGCCAGTGGGCTCATTTTGTCTGATGGGAGGAATTGGAAACTAATCTTACTGTCTGTTTGGAAGCGTTCCATGCAATTCCTCAATGGACGCATCTTTATCTAACGTTGTGTGTCCCCCCCCCCCCCGACTCTGATCACACTCTCCTCTAATGCATCTGCTGGCTTTAAATGAGACATTTTGATGGCAGCGTGTTTAGAAAGTCACCAACCAATCAGCGTTTTAAAAGATTCATCGCTTCCTGAGATTTTGACGTTAGGAGATTAAACTTGAGGAGGATGTCCTCCCGCAATTACAACAAAACGGGCAGGAAATATGAATAAATATTTTATGAGTCTGGTATGTTTTACACGGATCTTAGTGAATTATTTATGACGTGTTTTTGGTCAGTGTAAAAACTGAGAATCACAGCAGCTTTTATGAACGATGTGCGAGTTTTACAACAGTGGCTTCAACTCCGTCAGCCTTACAGACACTAAAGAGTAAATTATAAAACCATAAGTTTCTGCAAGTTTCATCCCAAACTGTCCGGTGGGTTGTGAGATGCACTATGGCGACAAATGTGTTTGCTCACCCATCCAAATGACAAAAAGCACGGTCCATGACTGGCCTGCACAGAGTCCTGACCTCAACCTGATACAGATTTGAGATGAATTAGAGCAAATATCTTGTGACCTCACAAATGCTTCTGGAAGAATAGTCCAAAATCCCCATCAACACACTCCTAAACCTTGTGGAAAGCCTTCCCAGAAGAGTTGAAGCTGTTCTAGCTGCAAAGTGTGGACCATCGTCATATTGAACCTATGGATTAGGAATGGGAGGTCACTCCTATGTGAGTCAAGGCAAGTGAGCAAATACTTTTGGCAATTTGTGTATTATACTAACAGACAAACCTAACCATTACCTGTATGCCTACACTGGGACTACACTCCAAAAATAAATAATAAAATTAGAGTTTTTTTGGCCTGAAATAAACAAAAAATCTGCAGAGGCAACAAATGAAGATAAACTTTATTCAAGCCTCAGAAAAAAGTAGTATTTTACTAAAATTGTGAGCTTTTATAAGTTTATGATCAAAGGTAGCGTCCTTCCCATCAAAAGTAGCATTTTTTTTTAACCATGCAAGTCATCCATTTGTTTATAATAAAATTGAACTCATTTTTTTTGCCATAAATGTGGCAGTATGTCAAGTTGCTTTGTCTTTTTTCTTTTCATTTTCCGTGTCCTGGATGACCGGGAATCTGCAGAAACATCCAACGTATTGATCCTAAAGTTGGATATTTTATTTCCAGCACTTGGTTCAAAAAATAAAAATGCTTCAACGTAGCATCCAGTCAGAGGCAGGTTCAGATATTCACACTGAATGAACAGCAACTTCAGAATCCATATGCTACAAGTAGCGTCCATGCTAACTCTGTAAACAAACAGCTGGCTGAATGAGACGTCACATCTTTTTCTGCACATGTGGGTCACATCAGTGCCGTGCAGCCGTCACACTCCAGTCTGATGGAGGTCGCATTTAAAATATGATGGGAACATTTACACCCAAAAAATCTGAATAATAAAAAAAAATCTGAATTGAGCGTTAAGCCCTGCAGTGTGAATGTAAGATATCATCAAATATTTACCTTGAATCAGTGGTGAGTCTGAGTGTTTGGTGTCAGTTTTACAGTAAAAAAAACTACGGAAACAAAAAGATAAACATAAACAACTAATGAAAGCAACTTCTCTAAAAACAAACTAAAAAAACTTGATACATTTTTGTCCCTATACCCAGCATCCTTTGCAGCTCACCCAGACTCTCTAAAACTTTTTTCATTATTCTAATCAAACAAGAACAATATATATTTTAAAGAATTTAAAGAAAAAATTCACAACATTTTAAAATGTTTGTAGCTATGAAGCTACAAGGTCACTGTCTATATAAGGTCATAAGGAAATGACCAGGAGACAAAGATCCACAGCAACTTTCCTTGAAGGAAAACAAAAGTGTAAGTGTCTGGCTCCGCCACCGGCTTCTTTTTTTAAGTTGCTTGAATAAATGCAGAAGGGACTGCCGTAGCTCGGTGGCCCAGTTCAGTCAGGTCCTGTAATCCAGAGAACAGCCAGTGTGAAACAACAGCTCTCTCTGCAGAAAGGAGCAGCTGAAGCAAGAACAGAATAATCTAGTAGTTATATGATGATATAACTGTGGTTTAATCTGAACTTATTCTAACTGGATGAAAACATTTCAGACTCCAAACAAATTGGACAATTCCTCCACAAGAAGGCTTTATTTCATGTATCTTTAAAGTAACAGACACATGTTTAAAATGCCAGTTTGCTGTTTGAGGTTGTTACTGTGATCCTTGGTGATGCAGCCACTGTGTGGGCTTCCAGCTGCAGACCCTCTCTGCTGCTTGATAAGCAGAGCTTTGTCTCCGGGGTATGATTTCTGTTGATGTCTATTTGGACCCACACAGACGGGCTCGGCAGAATTAGCATCTGAAATTGATTTTTCTCTCCGACAAAATGGAAATGAACTCTTCAGCGACTTTCAACCCACACCAAATGATACAAATTTAATGGTGTTTTGGTTTTATTTTTCTATATTCTAATTCGGCTCCGAGCGCCTCGGCAGAATGACATTTGATTTCCAGAAATCAAACGAGAACGATTATTACGCACAATTGTGAGTTTGAGATTTAGAAGTTTTGATGTGGCTCTAATTGGAATTTTTTTTTAATTGAAGATTTCATTCTTGTTGTCAGCTTGTTTCAGTCACTCAGCTGCTCAGTTTGGAGCAAAGAGAAACAAGTTTGATTAGTTGGAGTTATTTTTGTGGCAGTAAATTAAAAGATCAAGTGATTTGCTGCAGTATCACTTTAATTAAAATAAAGATTCTGATGAATATGGATTATACTAGAATAAAAAAAATAAACAATAGTTTAGAGAAGTGAGAATCTGAATCCTGCATGTGTCATTTATGAACCAACATGTGGTAAAAACTTTGTTTTGTTTTGACATAAACCATCAAACATCTGCAGTTTTTACATTAAATTTTTAAACACAGGTAAAGATAAATGCGTATTATTTCATGCATAGAGTTGAATATCACTAGACTGAGCCGTGGCAACAAAAATGGAGGAGCAAAAATGGTGTCAATGCAATACTTCATTTGATTCAATTTTTTCTTATTTCAAGAATCTTACCAAGTAAATTTTTCTTACTCCATTGGCAGAAAATTTTGATTTAATTTGAGTCATATTTTCAGGCTAACAAGACAAATAATCTGACACATTCTGAAAACAAGATTATTATTCTGACACAATCAGTTCTTGTTGAGTAAATCAGTCCCAAAACAAGATCAAAAAAAACTTTTTGACTGAATATAAAGTTTTAAAACTTGGTTAGATGGACAGTTTTTGCAGTGTATTATATTTTTATTAGTAGTAGTTGTATCATTGTTAGTGGTAATTTTGTTTTTTGTGCATTTTCTATAGTTTGTAAACTAACTAGCGTGTGAACCTCTTTATGGATGATGCTGTGACACCTTAATTTCCCCTCAGCAGGACAATAAAGGCTATTCTATTCTACTCTATTCTATCCAGATATTAGAAATATGTCAATATAGTTGGTTGTGATTCATCCACTGCTCCTTTGTCTTTTGGGGTTCCACAGGGTTCTATCTTAGTTACCCCTGCTTTTTTCTTTTTACCTACTTTCTTTGGGTTTGGGTCCTTCGTTTTGTGTTTTTCATTTTACATGTACCTGTGGTTGTTTTAAAGTTTTATAAATAAATTAGTAGTAGTAGTATATACCTCCATGATTTCATACCAGAATGTGATGAGAAAGTGCAGCACGACGGGTCAGTGGTTAGCACCGTCGCCTCACAGCAAGAAGATCCTGGGTTCGATCCCCGGTTAGGACCTGGGGTCTTTCTGTGTGGAGTTTGCATGTTCTCCTTGTGCTTGCGTGGGT
>JARVGW010000624.1:21029765-21043557 GCA_031762495.1 Anablepsoides rubrolineatus | reverse complement strand
AGCCAGAAATCTGAAAATGTGATTAGGTCATTTTGACCAAAATGGACTTAATCCTCATTTCGATGTGATGGGTCACAAATAGTCTTTGAATATTGAGATTTCCCAGCTGAAAAGAAACAAAAGCTTTGATAGCTCACAGGGAAAATCTCAACATTTTAAGGCGTTTTTCCTCAAATTCTGTTTTTTTGTTGCTACTGCTCAAAAAAGTGCTTCAAAAAATGTTTTTAGGATAATATTTAGGACCAAACTACTCCCAGCTGCCCCCAGCTAACCCCACTCAATCCAACTAATCACATCTTTAACAAACCACGCCCACAAATGTCAAACAAACCAATCATGTATTAGACAAACTCCTCCCACAAAACAAGAAACTCACTTAGTGACTACAGAGACCCCCTCCTCACCTGGGCAGCCTCAGAGCTCGCTCCATCAAGGGGAAGCTGAAATATTTCAGCTGAGGTGGTTCTGAGGATCTCTTTTTTTCAGGCACTGAAAGGAGACACAAAAACAAATATTTGTTGAAGATTTTAACGATAAAACCACAGTATGGTTTTCGCCTGCATCCATTATATTTAAGGTCATCTGCCAGCTTGGATCCATTGGCAGCTGTTGCATTTGAATAATAATCATTTAACCTTTTAATATAACATTATATTATGCATGCACGTTGGCCTCGCTTTTTAAAAACCCTCCTTTTCTTTTTTTTTTTACACCTGAATTTTAATTTTCTTCCTGCCAAATAAGCCCTCAGATCTCCAGAAGTGTCTGCAAACCGCATCCTGACAAATTCCCATTTAGCGCGGCGCAGCCCGTCAGCGGCTGAAGCTTTCTGATTGACGGGACGGATCCATTCAGGAACCTCTCAGAGCCTCCAGCGTTTCGACAGGTGAGGGTAAAATCCTGTCACTCAACAGTTCAGCCTCCATTACTAATTCAGCACTCCTGCATTCTGCCGCTGCAACAGAGAGGAGGATGAACACAATTAATGAAGCTATCTCTTCAGGATTAAGCAGTGCAGCACAGACGCCTGCACCTTAAACGGCTTCCTACTGTAAAAAAAAAAATAAAAATCCAGCATCCTCAAACCTCAGTT
Organism: Anablepsoides rubrolineatus; assembly: GCA_031762495.1. Taxonomy (NCBI): domain Eukaryota; kingdom Metazoa; phylum Chordata; class Actinopteri; order Cyprinodontiformes; family Rivulidae; genus Anablepsoides; species Anablepsoides rubrolineatus. The sequence continues at coordinate 21,042,464 of JARVGW010000624.1, read as the reverse complement.
TATGTTATCTCTGTGGAAGAATGCCTGCAGGATAAACACTTTCTTCTGCCCTTTGGGCAAAGCTTATTTTTCAGCGTTTGTTTCAAGATGACTCAGTCAGCACAAGACGCAGAGCCGTTTCTGGAGTCAGAAGTGTTGGGGTAGAAACTGGCCGATATTGCAACAGTCACAGGAATGTATGAGTTAGGTGAGATGTAGCCTTGTGTTCGTGCTGTTCCTGGGAGATAAGACAAGGCCAATTTCATATTTTTACCCCGTCGACAGCAGCTGGCAAGTTTTATTTCTGCTGAACGCTTTGGCTATTGCTCATGTGTCAGAAGTGAATTCCACTTGGCAAGAATTACTGTTTACTTTCTTTTCTCTTTAGCTTCTTTACAAAACTCTCCTTTAAAAATGAAAATAACTGTGATATTTGCATTTATATAAGAAAAAAAAGTGATGATGCTCAAAGTAAATACCATTATTTATTTATTTAAACACCACAGAGTGCCCAGTTGCTTTGAGATTATGTTGCTGCAAAAGAAAACAATGTAAGAAAATACATTTATATATATAAAAAAGTTCCATTATTGTGGAAAAACTCATTTTTTATCTTTTATTTTCTGCTTCCAAGGAGTGAGAGTTTTTTGTGACTTCCTAAAATGATATTGATGAGCGGTTCTCAAGGCTTTCTGAAGGTCGTTCAAAGTTCTTCTCTGAATTTCGGCTGCTGTTTACTTGTTTCCTTTCAATTCTGGACCATTTTCAAATTATTTTTTTATTTAAACCAAAAGAAAAAAGGCTCTAGAAGTCAAAAGAAGAACAAATCTTGTGTTGACAGAAACATCTTGGGAACCAATTTGAAATAAAAACTGCAGGTAAATTATTCCTAACATAAATACACATATTATTCCCATTTTTTAAATTTATTTTAATACTAAAAATAACAGTTTATTGGACATAAATTAGGATTTTATCACCAATAATATGAGTCTAAGAGCTGATAACTGAAGTATGATGCATATTGGCTTTGTTAGATTTTCTGATCTTTTTTTCCCCATTTGTCCTTTACTCAGACACTTTCCTATTTTTAAGCACAAACTGCAGAAAATGCCATCATGGTCAGACGCACAGACTGGAAACAGCCACAGAGCCTGAAGAAAAACTTAAATAAAGCTGAAAGAATTATTGATCTAAACCTCATTAAAGGACAAGAAGAATGCCTGACTGCTTAAAAACAAATAAAAGATAAGAGATGGTTTAAAACTTTACTGTAACTTTATTATAGTTGTAACAGTTTAATGTTCAAACTGTGAACTGTGAAAATTCAGACATATTTTCATCCTTCTCATTTTAAAGCGTAACGTTTCGAAACAAGTGTCTTCTTTCAGGAAATATGATTTAATTTCTTCTATCATTTTTTTAATGACTGTGGCTGTTTAATTCTAATGGTGTAAACTAACACTGTAATCAAGATGTAAATTTCTCACCATTTAGGTTTCAGGTTTCACTCCAAAGTGCCAGGATTCCCCGCTCCAGACACGTTAACCTCTTGATCCAAAGATAAAGGTTATAAAAAGAGCCGATCACTGAAGCTTCAAACATCTGAGGCTAAAACATGCTGCTAACAGAGAGTTTGTGACACTTACTCTATTGATCTGGTTTTACAGCTCTCAGCTGAGATTCAACTGAATTTGTAGCAAAATTGAGCTCTTCAACAAAGATGGACTTAAGTTGGTTGTGCCCCTAAAAGGGGACGCAGTGCCTTTTTGATGGGCTTCCTGTATTATTGCAAAAAAAAGTGAGGATTAAAAGTCCTTTTAGCTCAACAAACATTAAAATTTTTTTTCCTCTCGTCATGTTTTTAAACCCAGACATTTTTTATTTATTGTTTATTATCGTAAAAAAATAAAAAAATAAAATAATTGAATAAAAAGACAGCTATTCTTTGTCTTTGTTACATTGTTGCTTCTTTTTTGTAGATTTGCACCAAGCTAATTGAGCAATTAACCTATTATTTTTCCCCTGTTACATTGTTTTATTTGGTTGTAGTTAGTTAATAAGTTAATAATAAAATGTTTTTATCTGCCTAAAATCTTTGTCCTGTCTTTTCTCATAATCGACCAACTGAAGGCAAAATCACATTCAAAGAAAATGCAAGTGTCGTAATCGGCAATACTATCCTAGGATTGCCCACCCCTGCTGTAATTTTTGGGATATAAAATACAGAAAACTCACCACTTGGTTCAATATATTAGTCTCACGGTTCAATATTTTTTCGAAATGTCCATGCCCTTTGTACCGTCTAATTTATTGAAATTAATTATGAACATTTGTTTAACTTCCAAAGTACAGTTTTTAAATTAAATCTTGCTGAAACAGCAAGTTTCTTAGTGGATCTGCGCTCCATAATGCAGTCTAGGTGGAGTAGTTGAACACAGATCCACTGATCCTTCAACACAGAGCATCTTCAGGAGACAAGTTGATAAATAAATATTAAAAATCTGTATTGTTCCATATATATTGAATCTAAAGCACTGTATTGAATGGTTCTGTACACATACATGTATTATTGCAACCCTGTATACAGAATATATATACACTGTATATACACACACACACACATATATAAGTGTGTGTTTAGCTCATTCGTAGGAGGTCTGACAAGAAACATTTTCTAAATATCTGTTCTTGAAGGGTTAAGTGCAATAAGCCAGGGCTTCTAGGAACCTAAACATTACTGAATCCTGTCTCAGAGCAGATATGTGTGCGTTTTGCTCTTGCTGCTGGCAGGTGAAACAGCAGCCTCGTTAAGCCTCTCGTCTTTGAAAGCGAGACGCTGGATGGGTTTCAACACCTGTAAGTCATCATAACAACCCAAGCGCGGCAGATGGGTTAAGCCTTCAGTTTCATCAGTAATTGCCTCGAGGTTGACAGTTGCCAATCCACCTCACATTGTAAATAATAATCTCCGTAAGCATGTTTGCGTGGATTCTGTTTCCTGTCACAGAGGCCTTTGAGGGTGCTCCACGCACCTGTCTTTGAGAAATTCGTCTCGGAAGCTCCGCGGCTCCGGCGCCGGCCCCTGCTGCCTGACGAGAAAAGAAATCTTTCACATTTGATTTAGTATTTATGAGGGCGTCTCTTATTTATTTATTTTGATCAATGCATCTGTTTTCACGCCGCTGCCGGATTGTATGACAGAGATCTTCAAACTGCATCTCCTGTCTTCGGTATCAGTTCCACATTCACAAAATCCGTGCGGGAAAAGTGCAGTCACTGAACCCTGAATGTAATTGCTGTCTGGTGAGAAAATGTGATCCCATTTTCTTTATCTTATGCGTCTTTCAGCTGTTGTATTCATAAAGGCTGAAAAAATTACCCTCGATTCTAGGAAAATGTGATGGAAATAGGAAATCAGGGTGAAGCTTTTGTGTTTTCTGTGACTCTGCCTGTAGACCCAAAAAGCCAAACAGAGCTCTGATAAGATGTTTGGAGGAGCAGGTAATTGACAATCACGGTGTTAAACTTCCTGCTGGACACCCGTGCACCGCAGCGTTAGACCCGCTGATGGTATTTTTAATGAGGAATATCTAAAACTGAAGAGGCGTTGAACGGGTCAGAGACCATCCTCGCTGATCCAATCTGTGCGGTTCACTCATGCAGGAAGACGAGCCTCCGTGGGTTGAGAGTGTTGACGTGGTTTGCCAGCAGGAGCTTTCTGGGATTACCCGGCCTCGCCGTCTTGTCTTTGAGCTGACCCGACGAGACCTCGGTAAAATGGTTTGATCCTGGAACCGGACCTTTCATCACTGCTGGTCAGCCTGCGGAACAGTCTGACCTCAGTGGTACTGTTGGACCTTACTTTACTGCACAGCTGCTGAAAAAAGAAGAAGCAAAAACTGTCTGAATTTCAACTCAAACACTGAGGTTCAAACATTATTTTCAACTTTGGCACTCATGGGTGGATTTTAGTATTTCTGGCCAACAGCCAGAGGTGGGCAGTAACTAGTTACATTTATTCAGTTACATTTATTCAGTTACATTTATTCAGTTACATTTATTCAGTTACATTTATTCAGTTACATTTACGTAAATAATGTAGTTTTATTACATCATACTTTTACTTTACTTAAGTAATATTAATTATGGCTACTTTTACTTGAGTACAATCTTGGCGTACTCTACCCACTGTAAGTAACTTCACTGTATGAAGAACCAACATGTTTTACCCAGAATGCACCAGAGACAGTTTATGTATAAGTAAGACCTTTTGTATATATATATATATATATATATATATATTTCAAACTGCTGGTGGGCCAATTCAAATGGCTTGGTGGGCCAATTTTGGTCCGTGGGTCCTTACTTTAGGCAACACTCATTTTTTTATATAATAAGGAACGTTTTTCATGATGAATTTCTTGACATTTAAATTTGTAAATTTTTAAGTAAAGAAGTAAAAGTATAAATTTTCTAATTTGAATGTAACAAAAAATAAAGCTAGAGTTATAAGGAAAAAAAAGCTTGGTAAAATTAGTAAATGTACTTACATATTTAAAATATAATGCACCTCTGTATACATATATATAGTCTTGACTGCATCAGTTTTATTATGAAATATCCTCTGCAACATATAACACCTCATGTCGTACTAAAACAGAACAATTTACTTTCATAAACATGAGACTGTTCTACAGATTAAATCAACTAAACTCTGATAAAAACTTGGTTTTCATCCTTCATTTGTGGCGCCCCCTAGATAGTTGACCCCCTTAGCCCTTGCCTACACCACCTACAGCACGGACTGGCCCTGATGGAGTATTTTATAAATAAAATGTGTTTTAATCTTTAGATTTTGTGCAAAATATCAAGACTTTTCAAATAAACAGGTTCAAGTCCTGTTGCTGAAGTAGTGCTACTCCTATTCTGCCTCTACCTACAGCTGAACTGGATGAAAAAAAAAGACCACCTGTCAGCTTTTATAATAAATTATCTAAGATTTTATGTGACAAACTGGTCCGAACAAATTTTTTTTAGCCAAGACGTTAAAAGATATATCAAGGCTCCAAAGAACTCGAGAGGTCTCCAATCAAGTTTCATTGCAGAGGGCTTGTGTAATTTTATGCAATTTTGACTGGAGATGGGAACAAAGTGTCTATTTATTAGGACAAAAAGAAGAAGAAAAAAAACAAAAGACCGAAGGGAAATTATCTCTTCAGCTCTGCAGAAAATCACTAAATGAGTTCTTTGAGAGACAAGTGTGCTTGTTTAGGGAGATCAGAAGAAAAAGGCTCGAAGAGATTCTAAAAAAAAAAAAATCACTTCTTCATCACTTCATTTTGTCCTCTGCCACCAAACGTTTCTAATGTTAGATTATAAATTTTTTTTTTATATAAAATTTGAGAAAATGGACTCTCTCTCTCTCTTTTTACTGTGTGAAGCTGAGGGTTAAACTAAAATATGTTCTGATATTAAAGATACCAAACCATTAATTATTTAAGACCTTTAGTCACATTTTAAATAAAACAAAATCATTGAAACATATTTTTCTTCAAATAACCTGCAGAGGGTTCAGTCCAGTTCCACCTTTGGTCTGTTCAGGATGGAGTTCTGCAGTAAACCTCTGAAACCATGGTTGTCTTGAAGGCAGCTTATGTTAATTTAACAAACTCCTTGTACCCTTTTACATTAATTCTGCGGTCACAGAGGAGTAAATTACCTTTGATGAAGGCACTTATACAGCCGCCTGCGTGCCACCGCAGACCCTGGCTCATGCACTTGATGCTGAAAACAGTCTGGAGGTCTTTTGTTGTCTTTTAGCCTGAAGCAGGCGATACGGAGGAAAAGCAAACCTCTTGCACTTGCTTTCTTCTTTGTTTATTTTATAAGTGCTTCAGAAGAGGGTGCTTTTGTACAAACTCATAATTAATTTAACTTTTTCTGCTTGTTTTTTTATCAGCGTTTACAAAAGCTGATTTCACAATCAAGCTGAAAGAAGGCTTATAGGGTTAGCATATAGTTAGAGATAGTTAGTACCTTATTGTGATTTCAGCTGTAGAGAACAGGAGTCAGGCTAACAGGTAGCCAACGTAAGAATTGTGGATTCCACCTCGATTTGACTGAGGTCATCTGAAACATTTCATGGCAGTTGGCCCAACTGACCGGTAAATTGAGTTTCACTGATAGCCGAGCTCTTCATCCGATGCTTTCAACAAAAGAAGGGTTGAAGCACTTCTCCGTCTCACGGTCCTGTTTATCAGCGTGTGTGTGGAGAAGTCAGAGATAGAGCTGAACCTCTCCTCTTCAGGCAGCTGCACACGTGGATGATGTCGTCCTTTTGGCTCCATCGAAGCACATTCTGATGTGAAGCAGAGATGGAGATCTGAACCTCGATGTCTGAGAGCTTTTTTTCTTTACGGACCTCGGTGTGGTGGAGTGAAATGAAATGATGCTGTTAACAATCCAACATTTCTGCATCAGTTCAGCACAGAAATGAATGAAGCAGATACTTTATGGCAAATTTTACCAGATTAAAAAATAATAATTATTGTATGTTTTAGTATTTTACTCTGTGATACATATACTGTGACACTGGATGTACAACTTTAACTTTAAGTCAGCCCCATTCAAAATGGCCGCCACAGCTGATCAGTCTTAGCCAACAAAAAGAGGCTGATTTTCTGCCACTTTTACAGATAATATGTTATTTGTTGTGGCAGTAGCTGAGCATCATCTCCAACACATACTATGGCTGCACTTATATAACGCAGATATTTATGAAAGTGACCAATAGACTTTAAAAACATTTTAAAGCAGACATATGATGCTTTTAAATTCCTTTTCATGTTTAAATCATTCAGTTCACTTTATAAAGTGAAATTACAATGCTTTGGTACTTCTTATTCATACTTCACCAGCTCCTCTTTCATTTCTTTTCTGCTGTGTGTCTCAAAGCAGCTGGTTTTGTTACTGTTCCTTTAAGATGCTTCAAGCCCCGCCCCCCTCCAGCTTCCAGAACGGTCCACTCCGGTTTGAGAGCGTGGGTTATGTTTTCTAGCTTGCAGAAACATTTTATTTATAATTAAATTAAAAGATGGCAACAACAGAAGACTTATCCATCCAGCCTTACACGTTGGAGCCAGAGTTTGACCCAGAACCAGAGGAGAATTAAGACCTTATATGGTAATTTTATTGCAGATTTTTTAATGTAATATTTTAGAAAAATGAACAGGCTGAAAAATCTGACCCAAAGAGAACATAAAGATATCTTTGCAGCACCAGGAAAGACTAAATTCAACTTTTCTGCACTCCAAGTTCACAACAAAATGCATTTAACAGCTAAAAGAGTGGATTTTGCAGGATATGTCCCCTTTAAAAGTCTGAAAATTGAAAACACAAGCTTTTTGCTTAAGAACAATATATTTGCTTGCATCTGCAGGATTCTGTGGTAAAATTATGTTTTACTGTATTCTGAGCATCTCAAAGAACCCTGCATCATCTGAAGCACAGCTTTTATTTTGAAAGTTCACTTTCGTAGCAGCACATCTTTTCAGACTCGCGGTACTAAACAGAAATGGCTTCATCAATCTGTTAAAGAGACGCCGTTCAGTCATTCTGACAATGGTCACTTCCACGTTAACGTTTTTCACGTTTCATTCAGGTGTGCCTCTGAAAGTGATGGGAAAAGCAACAGCAAGGCAGCAGTGCATGCATTTACCATTTAGGCCACAGAATGGGTAGTACATCAAGAGAAATGTTAAAAAGTAAAAGTCCTCACAGAGTTCCCATAAGGACCATATCAGCACAGCAGTTTCTATAAGCACGCCTGTTGCAGAGAGCTCATGTAAAACATGGTGGAGGCAGGAGGAAGCCTTGACAGCATGCGTGCCACAGACATCGTCTGAATTATGTTACTCGAAAATAACTGGAACTGTGACAGCGGGTGGCCAAGAAATTGCTGAAGCACTTCTTAGATTGTGTGTCTTTGCTCTCAGATACGACATAATGCAAAGTTAGAGCCAATAATTACCAATTCATAAAGTTTAAAACCTGCTGGGATACAACAACAACAATAAATCCAGCTTTTAGCAAAAGCTGTTTTACAAAAAAATCTTATTTTCACTGATAATCTCCCTGGGTTTGATGCTGCCTTTAGGTGGAATAAAAACCAACCCAACCTTCATGCATCAACTTGAACTGAGAAATGATGGAACAGCACTCATTGAAAATATTAGTTTGTGTAAATTACAACCGTATGTGTAATATATTGCACAACATTTATAACATTAACTGAGTTATAGCCAATTTAGAGAAGGCTAACACGATTAGCTATGGCAGCCATCTTGAATTAAGTTGACTCCAAGAGTTCAGAAGGTTGTGTTTAAAATATTACAGCTGATCTGTAGTGCTTTTCTGTAGTTTCCAACTCGCTTATAAACAAGCAAACTTCAGGAAAACTTTCTGATGACAACTTTTTCAGTAGCTGCAGGGAGAGAAAAAAAAATGCCCACGAGCTGAACAAACTGCTGCTTTCAGAGCTCATTGAGAAACTGAGTTTGGACTTCAGGGGTTTTAATTCTCTGCTGCGCATCACGCAAAGCTTTTTGTGCAAAAATACAATTAGTGTCTGAAAAACAAAACACAACAAGCAAAAAAAAACAAACAAAAAAACAACACTTTGGTAATGAGTATTTCTATGCACAAAGCTGACTGTCAAAGGCTGACTTTCACTGTTGTTTTTCTTTTCTCAACTCATAAAAAGGAAATAAAATGGAGAAAACCTTCAGCTTTTATGTCCAAATAATTCAGTTTAACCAAAGCGATAATTTAGCTTTAATGCTTTCCAGTTTTATGACCACAATAAAATAAAAATAAATAAAAATCTTCAGCCCTTTTAGGCCAAAACTCTTGAAGCCAGTTAAAGGCAGATTGTGGTAAATCTGTCCTAATAAACTTATTGATGAAGTTCTGCATCTTAAATTTGGATTAGAAGGGTTTAAAGTTTTATTTTAATAAATTAAAATGGCAATAAAGTGATTTGAATAAAATGTCATGAATTAAACCAAATACTAACGAACAAAAATTGTTCATTTTGTTCTTTTCTTAGAAATAAAACTTTCAGATTCCATTTTAATTCAAAACTCAGAGATAATAACAAGCAGCAGTAGTAAAGTGTTACATTTTATTCTCAGGCATTTAAATGAAACACGTAGCTTCAGTGATCAGTAATGCATTACGCAGAGTTGAAGGAAAAGTGTCTCAGCCATTTCAAGAATGATGATTTTTCTTTGTTTACAAACATGAGATAAAACAAACAGAACAAATTGCTGCACTTGGTGGAGATTCTAGAAAATAGTTTGCTGTCAAATCAGGAGTTTTCTACTGTTCCCATTAGTTTTGGCTTTAATTTGTAGTAAACATTTCTGTCATCGTTTATTATTCAGACGCTGATAAATAAACAAAGTGCTTCAAGTTTTGCTTTGTTTGGTTGAACTTTCTGTTGAAGCCTCAGCTGCATGAGACACTTAAAGCCATTAAAAGGTTCATAGTAATGCATGTTGCTTTTCAGGCCAGATTTTAATCTAAAACCTTCAAATATTAGGAAATGAGTGAGTTGTTTGGTTTAAACTTTGTAACTATACAGTCTCATGTGAGGTTCATGAGATGTGTTAGCACTCAGTGTGTGTGTAGGGGATGACTCTCAGCTACTACCAAACCAAATTTTAGCCTCTCCGTCATATGAAGGCTACTTTAGTCAGTCAAATAATATATTTTGATATTAATATACATAAGCACGTGCATGTTCTACAAACTGCATGAAAATCAGTTAGAATTTCCATTGCTGGGTTGCAGTCCTGTGACCTGTGATGATGCACGAAGTTCAGATTGGGGGCAGGAAGCGATTTACTCCCGTTCAAAACAGTGATATGGATCACAGCAGTATGCTAAGTATGCTAATGTCCTAAATGGGTTGGTGCAGATGAGATATGAAAAAATATGCATACATTTAGGATCTGATCCATATTGTCTTAATAGAAAAGACGTTTCATGTAATCTGGAGGATTCACCGGTGTCGAGGCGATTGATAAACTATCTGGTGCTGCAAACCTCATATTATACGACGAGCCAGATGAAAGCTTTCAAAAGCCTCAAAGCTACAACTATTTTGTTTTAGGTTGGGTCAAACATTTAGGGTCCAAAAAAGCTTTAAAATGTTGTACTGCAAAAACTGTCCATCTAACCAAGTTTTAAAACCTTATATTCAACCAAAGAGTCTTTTTGATCTTGTTTTTAGACTGATTTACTAAACAAGAACTGATTGTGTCAGAATAATAATCTTGTTTTCAGAATGTGTAAGATTATTTGTCTTGTTAGCCTGAAAATTTGACTCAAATTAAGTCAAACATTTCTGCCAATGGAGTAAGAAAATTCTACTTGGTAAGATTTATGAAATACTTGATTTGAATTTAGAATCTTACCAAGTAAAAGTTTCATCTTTTTTCTTTGGAAGGTCGCCAGTTTGACTCCCCGGACCAACCAGCCCCACTTTGGGTCCTTGAGCAAGGCCCTCCCCTCTGCTGCTCCCCGGGCACTGTAATTGGCAGCCCACTGCTCTACATCTGTGGATGGGTCAAATGTAGAGAAACAATTTCCCCACCAGGGGATCAATACAGGGTTAAAAAAAATAAAAACTGAAGCCGTATTGTAATAAATGGAGGCATTGACAGATTTAGTCGACATGTAGCTAATTTGGATGAAAGCATATTAATCTAACAGTGACCCAAGTCGTCGCGGATTACTTTATAAACACAGTGACATGGCTGTACACAGCAGGTGTGAGGAATATAAGGAGGAAATGAGGAACAGAAAATGGACACATCATGATAATGACTTTTTTCTCGTAATATTACGACTTTAATGTTGTAAAATTTTGACTTTATTCTCGTAATATTATGACTTTATTCTCATAAAGTTACGACTTTAATCTCGTAATAATAATAATAAAATATCTCATTGTGTGGCCCTAATACTCCATCATGCAAAACACACCTATCAATACAGCCATCTTGAAAGTGGTTTTTAATCACTACAAAGATCACTTTCTGAGTTTCATTAAAATTCTTTTCTTGGTTCATGATATAATTTGTCAACAGATCACCACTTCACTTTGGCAGCGAGTGTTCAACCCTTGATAGAAAACAAGAAGTCCGGTGAGCAGTTTCACCTGAAGGAGGCAAACACAAACAGCTCTGACAGCAAGAGTTCACCTGAAGCTTCTCACTGCTGTTGGTGACAAAATAATTCCCCTCAAATTCTCAGGTAGCTAATAAAACTTGACAGACTAAACTTTTTTGCGGGGATCTATATTTGAGGGGAGGAAATGTTTTTTTTTTGTTTTTTTTTGTCTGACAGCAATGCAGTTTTCCTGGACTGAGCCGCTGGCAGCCATTAGAAGAAATGCAGCTCCAGTTGTCACTTCCTTCAGACGGCTAAATCACACGTTGTTGTTTTTTTTATTTATTTTTTCTTCTTTTCTTTTCTCTTCTGAACTTTGAGGCTGACAGTCACCACTGTAATCTAGGTGCGACACAGTTATGATGCTGCTAATGCAACTTTTCTGGTGCTTATTGAGTGCAGCAGGGAGGAGGTCAAACTCTTTTCAAACACAAAGACGTCTGTACTTTTCTTCTCTTCTGTGGTGTTTACGGTTGTAATCTACATCTGATCAGACTGAGGTGTGCTTTCAGTTAGGGTTTTTTTCCCCTCCCTTTGATATTCTTATTAAACTGAAACTATATTTATGTAAAATGTTACCTCCAGTTCTTCAGGCTTTTTCAAAAGCTTTCAAAGATTTTTCACTTTCAGTCAAAAAGGCAACAATGGCCACTTTGGAGCAGACAGGAGTGGACACTTATTTTTCTGTAATGGTAAATTCTATTTGTCAAGATGGATGTGAGAAATCTTAACTTGTTTTGAAAGTGGGTTCTGGGAGGACATCTCAAACTTATGATTTTAGTTTTTTATCGACACATGATGTTTGTCTGGAGCTTTAGCAAAATATCTAATGACCCACTGGACAGATTCTCAGAAAATGATCATTGAGCTGTCATCTACGACTGATGTTATTTAACTGTTGGGCCGCCACAGCAAAGTAATCTTGGCAAACACAAAAACGGCTTTAACTCGACACATTTCATGGGTTTTGAGCTAAAATTTAGTGCATTAGTAGCTGAGCATCATAGTCGACATGTACTTCAAGAAGTCAATATTGCACAATATTTTCACTTAAAATTTTGACATTAGACATTGTAACAATGAGAGTTGGACTCTTAAGGTTCTGTTCATAACTTTTATGGACAGAATTTCTAGGTGCAGCCAAGGTGTTGACGTGATCCTTTTTGGTGACTTTATGATCACATCTCTGCTTTTTCCGAATGAAGTGGTCCTATTGGCTTCATCAGATCGTGACCTCCAGCTCTCACTGGAGCGGTTCGCAGCCGAGTGCGAAGCGGCCGGGATGAGGATCAGTGCCTCCAAATCTGAAACCATGGTCTTGAGCCATGAAAGGGTAGGGTGCCTTCTTCGGGTCGGGGAGGAGGTCCTGCCCCAAGTGGAGGAGTTTAAGTATCTCGGGGTCTTCTTCACGAATGAGGGAAGAATGGAGCGGGAGATTGACAGGTGGATTGGTGCTGCGTCTGCAGTGATGCGGGCGCTGTA
>JARVGW010000624.1:20983848-21028895 GCA_031762495.1 Anablepsoides rubrolineatus | reverse complement strand
GATTCCCCCAGATGAGCTGGCCCAAGTGGCTGGGGAGAGGGAAGTCTGGGTCTCTCTGCTTAGGCTGCTGCCCCCACAACCCGACCCTGAATAAGTGGAAGAAAATGAATGGATGGATTAACATTGACTTTTAGTGTCAATCCATTTGAACTGTGGGAGGAAACCTCTATCTAACCCGGGGCTTGAATCCAGACGCTCCTTGTGATGAGACAACGCTAACCACTGATCCATCGTGCTGCCCGATACAAAGAGGATCTCAGTGGGTCGTATGCATTTCCTCAATGAATGAATGCTAGGCCTTTAATTAAACCCATTTTCGTTATTACTGTCAGATCAAACGTCCAGCCCGTGGCTGCGTCACATCAAACCCAACAGATGGAGTGCACATTTATAGATGTACCAGATTAGTTTGGTTCCTGATCCACATCCTCATAGAATTTTTATGAAACTGACATTATAATCACTGCTGCCACCGATGTGACTGCAGCTCGCAGATGGAGGAGGAGAGGACGGATTCTGTCGGACTCTTCAGCTGTGATAAACCCGAGAACTTTTCTTTGTGGGGGGTTTACAGACACACGATTCAGAAACGTCTCTTTTTTTTCCTTCACATCTGACGATATGAGTCCAATAATAAACAGTGTTTGAGCGTCGGAATGAAACCGCGGGGACTCGTCCCACACACGGCTCGGGGCTGTTCTCTCACAACACACTCGCTGCTTTGGTATAACATCCCTTTATTGGGACATCAAAACAGTCACATAAAATGCAGTTAAAACTTTGACAGCTCAGCCTTTTTGGCTCTTAGTGTTCGGGGACGTGGGGACACAAAGAAAACTCAAAAAAATGCCAGTGAAGTTTCTGCAGCTTTCGCTCCCAGCTGTGTGATTATTGTGCAGATCACAAAGGCTAAACGTCTGCAGCTTAAGCCACAGATATTATTGACCATTAAATCTAATAGATGTCTCTGAGGATGAATTATCTTTATTTTTTTAACGTCAGCAACAGAAAAAGCTTTAAACTGTGTTTTTTTTATTATAAAGAACTCCGGCTCTGTTGGGAAGCCCCCGCGGGAAGCAGCCCTGCGGGGCGAGAGGCAGAAGGACTACATGATTAGACTGGTGATCTGATAGAAGGTCAGGATCTGTGGTAGGCCAGAGACAAACACAGATGCTATCAGGATCTTTCTGGAGAGCACTGATAGTCCTCCAAGACTGTGATGTAGAGAGTGACAGTTCTGTCACTGCCTGACTCCACCAGATGTTGACAGTTGGAGATAAACGGCAAATCAATGAGTCAATGCACATTTCAAGCCTCTCTGCTCAGATTCACATTTAAATGTGAATTTGTGTTTGGAATGTGGGAAATCACAAGGCAAACACACAAACAGAAAAAACATTTAGTTTCAACTAAACAAAGATAATAGTTATTAACTAAAGAGCTTGTTGGAGCCTATTAATTATTTAACCCCCTAACCACCCCGTTTTGTGGTTACTTGCTCTTTATAGCCTGATGCACACTACCAGGGACTTTGAATTAGCATAAAACGCTGTTCAAACAATTCGATTAGTGGTCTTCTTTCGATTGACACCTCTTTTTACCAACATCTACAGACTCTCCAGAGCCCAAAATGTGTGGCAAGCCCCTCATGTCCCACTTGTATATGGTACTCGTGACTAGAATCGGCCAATCATCTCTGAGCTTCATTCTGACACCACAGCTGTGTAGCCAATCATGTTACCTTTTATTCAACATGCAGCTTTGGAAATGAGGAAAAACATTAATGGTTTCAATAACTAAATACAGGGTTCCCACGGGTCCTTGAAATTCTTGAAAGTTTGTGAATTTGAAAAAAAAAAATGATTTCAAGGCCCTGGAAAGTTTGTGAAAACAGCCAAAAATTACACTTGAAAGTCCTTGAATGTTTTTTGGGGATTGAAGTTCTCTATTCACACGACTGATTTTTATCATCTGTAAAAACAATAAAAAATGTAAAATAATATAAAAAAACCTTACATTTGTTGCAGTGGAAAACTCAGGATTACGGTAAACAGATGTGGCTTTCAACAAAGAATGTGAGCCATATAGTTTTAGCCAATCAGAGCAGAGTAGGGCGGGTCGTTCAGGTGAGAGCACCACAGCTCCTCCTGTCCTCACACTGCAAAAACTCTCCATCTAACCAAGTTTTAAAACCTTATTTTCAGCCAAAATGTCTTTTTAATCTCGTTTTGAGACAGATTTCCTAAACAAGAGCTGATTGTGTCAGAATAATAATCTTGTTTTCAGAAAGTGTCAGATTATTTATCCTGTTAGCCTGAAAATTTGACTCAAATTAAGTCAAAATTTTCTGCCAATGGAGTAAGAACATTTCACTTGGTAAGATTCTTGAAATAAGAAAATATGGAGTCAAATCAAGTGTTTCAAGAATCTTACAAAGGAAAATTTCAAAACAAAATCGAGCGACAAGCCCCTGGGAGCAGCTATGTATGCAGCACTTTTGGGAAATTGTAGTCAGTGATTTTACTACTTTCTTTTACAACTTCTGTAATTTTACTATTCTTCTTTGTCGTCTTTTTCGCCAGTAGAAACAGCCGGTTGTTGATCACGTGACTCCCATGATGCGAAAGAAGTGTTTCCATTACAGTTTTGTGAAATACATCAATTTCCATACGGCTGATAAAACCATTTTGTCGAAAAACATATATATTTTTTAAATTAACGTGATTCTATTGAGCAAATTTATTTTGAAATTCTAATTTGTGTATTTTCATGGTCAATGGAAACGCAGCTACTGAAAACAGAGAAAACTGAACAGACTAAAAAATCTGACCCAAACAGAATAAAAAGATATGTTTGCAGCACCAGGAGAGACTAAATTCAACTACTTAAAGTATAATTTTTATGTTTTGATTGTTATGAAATAAAAGTAACACACAGACCGGTTGACCGGTTTGAACCGGATCTGTTCAGGTTCCTCTGAGACGACCCTAGCTGTGGATCAGCACTTTTAAACAAACTGAGTGAAACTGAATTCATCTGTTCTTGTGTGTAAAAGCCTGTAATTTAGGAACAGTGAAGGAGCAGCAGAACTACTGTCTGCTCCGATGACATTTCTGTTTTCCCCACATGGAACACTTCCATTTGAGGAGTGAGGTGAGCGCCAACATATCCCCGCTTCCCATCTTCCCCGGGGCGTTTTTTTCTCACTGCAAAGCTGGCTTTAGCCTCTGCTGACCTGTGTAGTTCTGCAGGAAGACGCAGTTAGCCTTGGGAGAAATAAACACAAAAACACTCTCTGTTTCTAAGGCTGTTTTTAATAGTTATTTAGGCCCCGTGGGTGTTTGTGTCATTTCCTCTGAGCTTCTGCAAAATGTCTTTAATGCAGCGGTGCTGCGTTTATTTAATCTACGAGGAGAGTTCAGAATGAAATCCACCTAAAAGCTGCTGAGGCAGGGAGCATTTTAAAGAAATTAATGGTTCCTTGAACAAATGCATGTCATCCTCCGCCTTTCATGCTAGAGTTTCAAACGAAGATGATTTTAGGTTGAGAAATGACAAAATTGCAATTTTGGTCAAACCTTTTGCTTTAGTGCAATATTAAAAAAATGTTACAGCTGTTTTAGTGGCTAATATTAGCTGTGGCGACCATCTTAAATCTGGTTGAACCTAAAAGTTGTGGAAAGTTTCATTAATACATAATATTTAAAGGGGCTGTATCCTGCAAAATCCACAATTTTAGCCGTTAAATGCATTGTGTTGTGTACTTGGAGTCTAGGAGTGCAGAAAATTAGAATTCAGGGCTTGTGGAGTTACAATAACGAGGAATACAGAATAAAAATATTGTAGTTTCACTTTATAAAGACCCCCAAACTGATTGATTTAAATGTGAAAAAGAAGTATTTAAAAGCACAATGTTTTTAACTCTCTCATGCATGAATTAAACTCAGTCAGGATTTTTGGTTTCACTGACTATTTTTTTCCCATTGCAATGACCAGCCAATAGGATTTTTTTTGTATGGGATGATGTAATTGCTTCCACTAGAGTGGATTATATGCAACACTGCCCAAAATTGCAGGTATATATAGAAAAAACACTTTTAAACAGCTGTACTCTGTAGTGACCTCTATGCATGAAATGGTTAATAATTACTATTATTTAGATATTTGTTCAGTGGTTCATGAGATATTTTGCCATCAGACAAACAGGGTTGATGCTAACAGTTTAAGTTAAAATATGTAATATAATCTGTTAGTCTGCAGCATATATGATGTTTTTTTCAGCTACTACCACACCAAATTTTTAGGTTAATATAGGTAAAATGTTGAAGTTGTTGCCATTTTTGTGACTAATCAGCTGTAAATTATAATCATTCCATCTAATCTTTGATGAGCTAGTTTTGCTAACAGACCTACCCCCCCCCCTTTGATAAAAACTAGTTGTCTACTTTTAGAGGCTTTACAAAAACAACAAAACAAAACTAAATGCTGCTTTACGTCATTATTTTCTGTTTCTCAACCTGCTAACAAAAGCAGAGATAACAAAAAGAAACCAAAATTGCAGCGGTGACATTTCAAAGCTCACTTCATAAATCTCTTTAGAGTCTGTGTTAAGAGCACAGGGATGATATTTTTCATGAGATATGAGAGTGATGAGTTATCCCCTGTCTCATCGAGGGGGGGGGGGGGGGGGACTTGCTTGACTTTGGGAAAGGACGCACAGAGGCGCCACACGGGAGGTCTGGATTTTCACACTTCTCCACACCCGAGCGTAATCGACAGCGACAGGCAGTGAGTGACGGCATCAAGCGCGGGCCTGAATACTCAGGTGGACAATGATTCCTCAATCATCGCTGTGACTGGAACAGATCGCCGGCCTTGCTGCGCCGCAATAAGACTTTCGTCACACAAGCTGGACCGGCGTCCTTTTCACAGAATATTGTGTCGGTACCAAACGCGTTTACTTTGTTTATCAGGAGATTGCGGGTTATTTAGAATACCAGCAACAGCTGCATTGGGATGATAAGGTTTGCATGACTCCACATGCAATCATTCCTTATAATGAAACATCTCTTTTCTTATATCACATGTGAAGAAGGGTTAACCTGATCAAAGACAGGAGACACAGACATACAAATACTTTTCTTTGTTTTGCAAACATTAACTTAACATTGCTTTGTTTTCCTTTAAGATGTGTAATCATTAACAGTACATAAAACAAACTTTAAATTACCACAACCACCCAGATATGTTATAATTTATCACCTGTGTGGAAATATTGCTGGTCTCACTTTTTCATTTAAATCTTCAACAATATCACTTACTTTAAAGCACCTGTGACATTTTATTTTTGTAAAAAACATGAATGCATATTTGGAAAGATAATAATATTGTTTTAATAAACAAAGACCAGAGATTTATTTTTATTATTGAGTTCCCCTTTGATGTCACGTCCTGTTTCGGCTGAGCCAAATTCAAAAGAAAATATGTCATTTATGTGACAAAACTGCTAAAATCATCAAGTTTCTTAAATATAAAGATTTTTTTTGTACTTGAATGATGTCATACGCACTTTGAATAAACACTGAAGTATGCAACTTCCAGTATTTTTCAGTTGTATTAAAAACTTGAAACAAACTTGTTTGTTTACAGGAAATGTTAGTTATAAATGCTTATCAACTGAATAACGTATTGCTGACTCGACCACCTGGTGATGTTATTTTTTGTATGTACTGTATTTATTCATGTATAATACTAGAAATTTAACCCTAAAAATCCTCCATAAAGTGGGGGGATAGTATTATACATGGGTTATTGATAATTAGATTTTTTATGCTTTGTAAGCTCAAAAAATGATGATCGTATTATACTTGAGATTGTATTATACATGAATAAATAATAACTGAAAAGCAAACAGGCTAAAAGAATAAAACAGGTTCAAGCAGAAGTGCAGGAGACGCATCATTTGAGAGAGGCACAGATTCAATTTTGTCTTTCCTGGCAGAGCACGTCTCTCTCTTCTGTCCTTTCCACTGTTTACTAACAGTCATTGAGCCAAAGGAGGCCATCGTGACAGCTCTCCTGTTAACCCAACATGCTGGATATTACAGCACGGTTAAACCGGGACGCTTGACACTGACCGCTCCCATGTTGCTTAGATCAGTCAAAAAAAACAGCAGCAATTCCCGCGGTTTGGATGTTTATATGAACTTACTTCTTGCCTTTTTAGCAGAGGTCTATAAATTACTTGAAAAAAATAACCTTAGTGGAAATAGTTGAAAGGATTTAGAGCACATAAACAACTCATTTCATGATGAGTTCAGACAGATTTAATTTATAACAAGTAACTAAGTGTTAAACTTTAAAGTAAAGAAGTAAAAGTATCATTTTTAGGTTTTAAAAGTAACTAAGTAAAAGTAAAAGTCACAATTTAAAAAAATACTTTGTAAAGATACAAATCCTCCAAAAAATTACTTAAGTGCTGTAACAAAGTAAATGTACTTAGTTACTATAAACCTCTGCTTTTTAGACACATAAACAAAACCTATCAGTCAACATGAGTGACAAAATATTAAGGAGCTATTAAGTAATTTTAAAGTTGTTAAAAATGTGCAATAATATCAAGTCTATACCAGCTTTACTCACTCAAAAGACTTAGAGTTAACTAAGAGCAGCAGTATGGAAACCCCACTGATCAACTAAGTACTTATTAATTTGAAAATATATACCACAGCTCCACTCATATCCTTCACCTTTTGAAAATTACATCTTACATTCACTTAGTGCCGATAATTGAGTGACGGGAAGAAAAACCCACCTGAGCTCTCCTGCCAATCAAAATGTACAAATTTAGACCAACAAAAGGTAAAGTGGCAAATAAAATAAACTTTTTCTTTTAACGGTTTACAGAAACAATTCTGTTTCAATCATAATACTGTGTGATGGGTCAGAAAGCAAAACACTCAACCCCAGGGGTGTGTGTGTGTGTGTGTGTGTGTGTCAAACTCATTTTTACTGAGCGCCACAGGAGCGTTACGGTGGCCCTCAAAGCCAGTTGGAATTAACTTTTGAGTTTCGTGTTTAACTTAGAACAGGGCTGTTCAACTAAACTCCGGGGGCTACAGTTACTGCAGGGGCCGAACATCCAGCAATTATTAGTCATTATAATAAACCAAGTATTACAAAGATCTCTTACCTTTGAAATAGTTTTGTTTACTGCATTTAATCATGAATATAACATACAGAACCCTATGTAATAAATATAGTGCTAATAAAACAACCAAAACAAAAATAACACATTAAGCCTATTATTTAACACAAATATTATTTTGACATCTCTGACTTGCCAAATTTTTAAACCAATTTTATTAAAGGTTTTTACTAGCTTCTAGCCAAGATTCTGACGTTTCTATAGATACTAAACATGTCTATGTTTACCTAAAATACCTTATAGTGATTAAAGTAGAAAACCAGGGGTTTGGGCTTAAGAGATGAATGAATTGGCGGGCCGGACTTTGGTCACTCGCGGGCCTGATGGGACCCGCGGGCCAGCATTGAATAGCCCAGACTAAATAGAAAACATCATGTTTCTCATTGCTACGGCTGAGCACTGCTAACAAACACTAACTGAGCTCTACCTGGTATTTCCTGCATAGAAACAGCGTTTTAACACGTCCTCTTATAAACGCTGAAAAGTACTACATGTACGACTGACTAAACGTGAAATAAATACTACAGAAATACTATTAAAAGTAAAAGTAAGAGTTTTTCTCACTGTTGAGATGTGGTAAGCCTTGAATTCTGAACTCTTTCACTTTCCAACAGGAAAGTACCACGCAGAAACAACATACATTATGGGAGATGTAGTTTATGGTCAATACTTTAAAGCAGCTTATTTTGAGACATTAATACAGGAATATTCAACTATTTTTCTGTATTGAATCATAAATTTAAAATTGACCATTGATATGAATTTAAAAAAAAAAATAAATTAAGGGCCAGACGGAAGTCAATGGTGGGCCACATTTGGCCTGTGGGCCTTGAATTTGACACATGTGATTTAATTTATATTAATATTAATCATACCAAACTTGAGTTATTGAGTTCTAATATAATCCCTCAGTTTTCTTTTGTTTGTTGAGCTTCAAGGAAATAAGTTCTTTTTCAACAAAAAGAAAAATAAAAAAAAGATCAATTCTTTAAAAAAGAAAAAGTAATCACAAGCTGATCTCGTTCCACGCTGGGTGTGATGCAGAAGCAGTTTCCAATCTGCTTCTTCCCCCTGAAGTAATCAGAGAACAAAACGACACCTAACGCTGAAAGAAGAAAAACATGTAAACTCCTCACAGCTCTCAGCCTGCTGGTCATGCAGCTGGTCAGCAATTCCAAAAACTACAACCTTGGTGCTGAGAGGCAGCAAACTTAACTGCTGCACAGCAGGACATTCAATTTTAGAACTTTTATTTGCCGTTTACAACAGGTTACAATCATTTTAGATGCAGAAAATGGGCTAAAAAAACAGGAAATGTGTCTGAAATATTTTTATTGCTCACTGCCAAATGGTGAAGGCAGACAATATTTTATTTTCCATGTGTGTGTGTGTGTGTGTGTGTGTGAAAACACCTCATGAACCACTGACATTTTTTAATAAAACTTGCACAAAATGTTTATTGGATGCACGTCTACCACTTATTCTGGGATCGGCCCGATTCAACATGGCCACCAAAGGAAACTGACCTTAGAAATGACAAATTTAGCTACATTTGATTGAGTTTTACATTTAGTTTGCTGAACGTTGGTGTGGTTATGGCTGAGAGTTTTTGACATCTTGTAAAGAGATTGGACGCAACATTATTTTCATGGTTTAACCAACGAAACTCCATCATTTCTCAGCACAAGATGATTTAATCTATAAATTGGGAGATAATTAATCCTTGTAGGATAGCGAAGCCTTAAACTGCATATATTTTTACCCAGTTTTGTTTTTTAAAATATACTGTTTAGTTTTATAGCACAATAAAATACAGATGAAAATTCAAATGAAACCCAAGGAGTTAAAAAAATAAAATAAATGTTACAGTAATATAATCCTAGCAGAGGTTTATAAAGTACTTGAAAAAAATAACTGAGTAAAAGTAAAAATAGCTTAACAGAAAATGACTTTGGTAAAAATAAATGTCACTGATGAGAAAACTACTTAAGTAAAAGTCATAAAACTTTTCGCTCTCTAACAAATGAACTAAACTGGCTCCACTAAACCAAGTTGATTAAATTGTTCAATTTCTTTAAAATAAAATATGTGTATTGCTCTACTAGGTTAAGTGGAAATCGTTGATATAATTTAGTTGAGTAAATTCAACACTTAAATTTATTTAGAGCACATTAACAACTACTTTCATGATGAGTTCAGACAGATTTAATTTATAACAAGTAACTAAGTAAAGAAGTAAACGTGTAATTTTTAGGTTTTAAAAGTAACTAAGTAAAAGTAGAAGTCACGATTTAAAAAAATACTTGAGTGAAGAATGAGTGAAGCCGCTGAATCTATAGAGCAGCAGAAACAGTTAACTTTTTTGTAGTTGAAGGAAAAATACTTTAGATTCACCAAAGTACTTTAGAATTGTTTACTCTTAGGATGTGTTTTAAGTTAGGTTTTTTACATACCGTTTGCCCTGAACACGCTGACGATGTGGAAAGCCCTTTGTATGTTTCAGCTGGAGACAGGCTCAAGTGTTGGTGAAAGTCAGCAGTTTGACCTGCAGGAGAACAACGGCTCTGAGGCTGAAGACGAAGCAGCGACGCCTGGAGAGCTGCCAGCGGCTGCAAACAGGGACGGAGAAATGGAGGTTAAAATTCATTTAAACTAATTTCCAAAAGGGACAGAGTTTGTCACTGACTGCTGAAGCGTTCTGTGAGAACCTGAGCTTTGTATCGAAATACTTTTACCAACTCAAACATCTGGCACAGGGCTTTTCAACTGGCGGCCCACGGGCCACATCTGGCCTGCAAGTGAGCAAAGTTTGGCCCACCAATTGGTTCATACGTCTCTTGGTTTTCTGCTTTAATTCCTATAAGTTTTTTAGTTAAACATAGACATGTTTGGGATCTATCTTGGCCAGAAGCTGGTAAAACATTTCTATGAACATTAGCAAGCCAGAGATCTCATTAAATTTGTGATAGACAGGCTTAATGTGTTATTTGTTTTTGTTGTTTTATTATCATTACTTTACATAGTGTTCTGTGTGTTGTATTCATGATTAAATGCAGAAAAATAAACTATTTCAAAAGTAACAGATCTTTGTAATACTTTATTTACATAATGATTTTAATTGCTGGATGTTCGGCCCCTGTGCCGTTGGCCAGCAGTAACTGTGGCCCCTGGAGCAGTTTAGTTGAATAGCTCTGCTTAAGTTGCACCAAATACTGATAATTGGGTTCAAGCTTTAATCTAATGTACAAAAAAATAATAATTTAATCTACATCTAACTGATTACCCATTAAGAGTTAACCCAATTCAAGATGGCCGCCACCGTTGAGTAATCTTAGCAAACACAAAACTGTCTAAAACTTAATTAGTTGTGTAGATAATTAGCTTAATTTTGTCTAAAAACAATGTTTATTTTTAAAAATAATAAAGTCTGTTTACGATAAAGCAAACGAGATGTTTACGACCTGATTATCAGCCGTGATATGTTGAATTAAAACCAGAACGGATCAAGTCGGAGTCTTTTTGCTGTTCCATTGAATATTAATTTGGATAATTAACTGAGGTGAATTGCAATTTGGATTGTAATTGGTGGCGGGGGTGACATTTGAAGTTCAACCCAGACAGAAGTGCAGTCACCCTGAACCGTAAGTTAATGGAATTTCCCCAAATCTTTAGCTTGGTTTTTTGAATAGATTGGATTTTACTGTCTAATTAGTTCTGACCAAACATCCTTTAGGTCAGCGACTGGGGTGTGAGCGCAGCTGCTACATCAGAAGAGTATGATGGAGGTTAATATGTGGAAGGAACTGAACTCAATACACTAAACGTAATAAAAAAAAGCTGAAAATACAGTCAGAATAGAAGTTGTAAAGAGTTGTGTGTTGTTCCCTGATTGAAGAGAATCAGACTGTTTGGATCTGCTGTGCTGTCAAAACACCACTCTGTTCAACAAACACAAACTCTGGACTCAGAAAAGATCTGATTGGTTTTTTTACTGTAAAGTGGTTACTGTGGAACACAAATGCTTTGATAAATAAAACATTTTCTCCTGACAAACAAGCCTGAAAGTCAAACAGGTCTTTGTGTTCTTTAGTCTTTATAGCAGTAGAAAATATCAACTGAAACGTGTGTGTGTGTCTGTATGTGTGTGTGTTTCTAAGCAATTTAGAGAACAGTGTAACTATTGAACACTTCATGCAAAAATTCCAAAGAAGGGCGACGTTTCAACTTGACATTTAATGTAAGTAAATTGTATTAAATAGTCAAACAGTGCTGTTTTAAAATAGGAAACTAATAAACACTTTACAATAAAACCTCTTAGAAACACATTTTACTGATAATTAATGGGTTTCAGTCACATGACCAGAATGAGGCAAGAAATTCAGATGTGGGGCAGGAATTTACTCTGGTTCAAAACAATGAAATGGTGCACTAAAGTGCACTAATTAGGAACAAATAAAAGTTTATTTTTTTATGAAAATGTATGTAATGTATAAAAACAGAAGTTAATAAGAATATATGTTTGTTTTACTGCTTTCATAAAATATTTGGATATTTTGATACATAAATTAATTTTAATCTGAAGAATTTGGCTTGAATTAAAGCAGCTACGCTGAAAACCTCACGTTTCATATTGTTTAAGAAATACTAAATGTGGCGTTTATGTTTTTAAAATGTTTAGGTTTACAAAAATACAAAAGCTTCACTTGAACAGTTCAGTAAATCTAAGTACAATATGGGCTGAGAAGAGCTTTTTTCAAGCTACACTTAGTAAAAAGCTCAAATGTAAGTGATTGTTCAGACTTTGTTCCTGCAATATAACCTTCAGAAAAGGGTTTTGCAGTAATTTATGGATAAAACTGTATGTCAGTAAAGAAAAGCTGTAAAGAAATTGTCTCCAAATCAGAAAACCTTCCATCGTTTGAGTGCTCAGAAACAGAACAGAACCCAGATGATGCTGTGGCATTTTAAACCCAACTGATGACTGCGTCATGTTTTAGTGAAGCTGAACTGTGTGTGTGTGTGTGTGTGTGTGTGTGTGGGGGGGGGGGGGGGGTCTTTTATGACTCAAAGCAGTGAATCAGAGAAATAAAATGTCAATCCTTCCTAACTTCTACTCTTATATGAAATAAACACCGTTGTGCTCGACGCGCTCATCGGCGTCTCTTCGTTCTGAAGGTCGGCCATGAAGGTCAGACCCAACGACCGGACAGGAGGACGTGTTGCTCCACCATCACCACAGGGACCACCTTGTCTAGTTGTGGGACTTTGGTCTTCAGGGTTCTTGTTAAGAGTTTTTTTTGTAATTGTGTGACTTTGTGTCGAGGCTCAAAGAGAAATATTTACTTTATGGTTCAGCAATAAAACAGCTCATTTAATTCTCTTCCCAATGATAGGAAAACAATTTTACATGTGTTGAGAAGTTTCTTAACTACAAAAAGAGTCCGTCTGACCAAGTTTTTTAATCTTATAATGAGCCAAAAGTATTTTGATCTGGTTTTGAGACTGATTTACTGAACAAGAGCAGAATATGTTATCTTATGAATAAATGATTTGTTGATCCCATGAAGGGTCCAGCAGCTGTGCAAGGCACTAACCTTATTTCAAGATTTGCAATTGTCTGAGTCTGAATCTTCTCAAATTTCTCAAATATATATTCCACTCTTGTTTAGTATTTCAGTCTCAAAACCAGTGTTGTAAAGTAACTAAGTACAAATACTGTTAATTTTGATTAGCTGTACTTTACGTGAGTAATTATTTTTAAGATGACTTTTTACTTGTACTTCTTACATTTTTACACAATTATCTGTACTTACATTTTTTAAAAAGGTAAGTAGAAAGTCATTATTTATGTTATATATATGTGTATGTATGTGTTTACGCAAGTCAACTTTATGTCAGAAATGTACTTTTTATACTTAAGTATAAAAAGTATTGAAGATGCTTCCTTTTTGGCGTTTACATAATGTAATTCTAACAAATTTATCAAATAAATAACTTTCTTAGCAATTTAGACATAAAAATATTTCATAAGTTGTCTAGTTCGACAGAGCCTTTAGTTTTTACAGTGTGTCAGATACTTCTTATCTGTTTTTCTGTAAAGAGAACAGAGGATAATTCAGTGTGGGTATATGTTCATAAAGTCTTTCTCCTGAAAAGTGAGATTTAAAATGAAACGTTATAACTTTTCAGAGGATGTTAACCAGCAGGTCTACATCAGTTTGCAGGTTTTACTTGCTCACATTATTTACAGCACTGAAGTGTAATTCATGCTCCTAACGCCCCTTAAACACAATTATTACAAGTTCTTTACCAGTCCTGAGCTTTATTAGCACTTCAGTTGATTTATTTTAAAGGCTCATATAAAATGTTGTGTTTTCTGTTCTGTTGATGAGTTATTGACTTTGTGTTATTTCTGCTTTTTAAAGGGCCTCGCTGTGACGTCGTTGAGCTTCAGCTTGAAATAGTCCCAAAGTTTGATTATTTCTGGTATTTTTTCCTTTAACATATTTGTATTTATTATTATTTTTTGGTATTTCTCATCAAAATCAAGCACCAGCTGCACATTTTGCATCAGAAGCGTGTTG
The DNA here is from genome assembly GCA_031762495.1 of Anablepsoides rubrolineatus. Taxonomy (NCBI): domain Eukaryota; kingdom Metazoa; phylum Chordata; class Actinopteri; order Cyprinodontiformes; family Rivulidae; genus Anablepsoides; species Anablepsoides rubrolineatus. The sequence goes on along the minus strand of JARVGW010000624.1, from coordinate 21,015,104 downwards.
TGCCATGATAATATCTGTCCTTGTGAAACACAATGACCTATGAGAGGAACACAGTGGAGTGAAATTAACAATCAATCAAATATTTTCAATTAAACTTCTAGTTTTTTGTTGCAGAAATATTTTCAGTTACTTTTTGTGTAAATTTTGCACATTTTCTTTAAGCTTGTGAGTTTTCTTATCTGAAGAAAAACAGACATATTATGTGGTTAAATGTTGCCATAAAGTCATGATGGAGGTGGAAATCTGGCCCCTCATTCATAATCTAATCCTCTTTTTTACCCAGTTTAATTCACACAGGAGCTTAAACTGAATGATGAAATTTAGCTACTGTGCTAATTCTTGCATATTTACACTGCCATGAATTGTGGTAATGTTGGATAATGTCCTAATCAAATGAATAAAAATAAAAAACAATAACGCAGTTATAAAAAGAATTCATCGTATTTAACAATAACCAAAGAAATTGCATCTTCTGCAAAAGTGCAGGTTAAATACTGAGAGCTGAATTAAAGGTTTAATGGTTAAAACAAGCAGAAAAAACTAAAAGCTAAACGTGTCAACTGCAGCTATAAGCTAATAACAATAAAAATAAGCTACTGACAGTAAAATGAGCAAAACTATAAAAAAGCTTAAAGGAGCATAACAGGAACAACTGGAGTACGGAAGCAAAACATTTTTTTTTTATAGTTTTTTCCAAATATAACAAAAATGGTAAAAGTTGTAACTACTAAAAGTCATGGCTGACTATTTCTGATAGAGCCAAACATGTTTTAAATGAGAGGTTAAAACAGCATCGAGTGCAGAAGTTAAACAATAAAACTACAAACAGAAAACATCAATGGATTATATTAATGCTATTATGTTATTAGTAAGCACAGAGCTGAGCATGTGTCAAACAGACTCAGTTATAGCAGTGTTTCTGTTGGATAATATTAATGGCGGCGTCCATCATAAATCAAGCTCACTGCAAAAGTCAATCGATAAAAGTTTCATTAAAGTCTTTTTCGTTGGTTCAGGAGATATTTTGCTAACAGACAGACAAACACACCGTCACAAGCAGTTACACGATGGGAATGTGTGATAATTCAATTTGCTGCAACTATTCACAGTGCTTCGATACTGCATGACTCACTAAAGCCTGGGGCTGTCATTATGTAAAGACACAAGCTAAGACGCCAGCAAAGCTCAACTAAAACTGTTAAACACCGCCACACTTAAATTCACATGTATCACGTCTCCAAACCAAAGTCGATGCAATCAGCTCCGATTGCATCCAGAAACCCATCTTGTGACATTTACAATTAGCACTTATGTCTGAGCAAATGTTCCATCTGCCTGTCAACACTCTGACTCAGCCTGCTCGTCCTATATGTGCACACAGCATCGTCTAGAATCGAGCCATTAATCTCTAGCACACTCCAGTGCAATAACAAACACACAAGTCACACTGTGAGGATGAAATGAAGAAGTGCATACATCTAAAATTAGTTTTTTTTTTCTTCTTCTCCCTTCCAGAGTCTGAAGCAGACAATGTCTCTGAGACAGAGGAGGTTAAATGAGGCAGCAAATTATGCTCAGGCCCCTGATACCATCAAACCCTCATATGTCCTTGATTATACACAGTATAATGTTGAATTCTAAACGTGCGAGGCGTCTCTGCAGGGCCAAAATCACCTGCAGTCCTTAATTATTCATTAAACCCATGTAAAGTATTCCTAAGTGTCTGCAGAAGTGAAAGTCCTTGCCTTTAGTGAAAGGCCCTTGGTCGTTACCAAAAGTATCAAAGGTTTGCTGACAGCAAGATTAGACTAGAGAAGTTTCACATATATTTTATGCTACAGTCTTTAAAAACCAAGAGGGCAGTGTTATACTTAATCCGTTTATCACAAAACTGCTGATTAAAACATTTTACGCCGCACACCTCAACGTTTCTCAACATCTCAAAAGGCACTTCTTACATTCAGAGTGTTTTAGATTGGTTTAAACCCTAGATTTAATCTATTGTATACTAAAGAAAGTATAGTTTAAAGCTTTGCAAAGACGTCTGAGTGCAGGATCTGAAGTCTCGGTGCACCGGCCCCTCCGGAGTTTCCTGCTGAGATTAAAGGGCAGCGCTTTCTAAACTAGATAGATGCAGCTTTTGGTTTCATTGTAGTGAAAACATAAAGTGACACGAAGTAATGTGTGCTTCCTTATCGTTAGATTAAAGCACAGAAATAGCTTTAAAACTCAAATCTCAAATGCAAACACGTGCATGATGAAAAACAACGGTCCCACGGTGCAACACGTCACAAGTGAGCCCAGGATGCTGAGAACAATAAAGGTTTTTTGTTGTTTCTGCTACGACGGACAACCAGGTCTTAGGTTTAGTGTCAGATTGGTTAAGATCACATATATCAAACTGAAGGCCCATGGGCCAGATGTGGCCCACCATAGCATTTTACGTGGCCCGCAAAAAGCTTTAAAGATGTTTTTAAAATAAACATATGCTGCTTTAAAACTAGCAACAACAATAAACTACATCTTTCCAGCCGTTTCAGTCGTTGTGTCCTTGGGCAAGATACTTCACCCGCCTTGTCTACTGATGGTGGTCAGAGGGTCCGGTGGCGCCGGTGCATGGCAGCCCCGCCTCTGTCAGTGTGCCCCAGGGCAGCTGTGGCTACAGTGTAGTTTGCCATCATCAGTCAAGCGTCTTTGGGTGTCTTGAAAAGCGCTATATAAAAAATAATGCATTATGCATTATCTTTCATATTTGAAGAACATCTCCCATAATGCACGTCGGTTATTTTACCCACAAAATGGCAGAATCTGATCAAAAGATGGAGATTTTACACTGCAAATTTACAGAATTTGCAGTGTAAAATTTCAATTTCACTGCATTATTTGACGGCTATTTTTTGCTGTAGTTGTACTGGTCCTGATGCTTAAGTCAACAACAGTGAGTAAAACTCTCTTACTTTTACTTTTAAAAGTATTTCTTTATTATTTGTTTCACATTTAATCATGGCTGCATAATATATCAAAAATGTATCACCATAACAGCCTGTGCAATATCGCAAAAAAACTGCAATAAATGGTTGGATCAAACGTTAGCATTTCTCAGTTTTGTCACTCAGATGGAAGCTTTTTTTGTTCTGAACACAGAACAGAAGGAGATCAACTACTTATACTTATTTGTTTATTTATCGCAAGTCATATTGTCATCACAATAAACACTGTTATCGCATGTATTCCTAATATTGTGTAGCCCTAATTAAATCAGTTATACCTGTATTACTTTTCAGTGTTTATAAGAAGATGTGTTAAAATGCTGTTTCTATGCAGGAAATACCAGGTAGAGCTCAGTTATTGTTTGTTAGTGCTGCTCAGGAACTAATTAAAATTAATTTGGCTTGGTTTAGGAAGATTTACCATCTAATAAACAAGTGCAGTTGATATTTACTCGGGTCATATTAACACGTGTGTGATGAGAACAGTACCATGTTCAGAACAAGGTTGATGTTAATAAACTATAAAAATTCCCGATCAGTCACTGATCTGAGAACTTTTAAAAGCATTTGTTTCTCTAACAAAGCAAACATCTTATTTTCAGCTGTTTATTCTTAAAGAGTTGTCATTTCGTTTGTTTTGCGTCAATCCAAATTGCATGTTGTTGTGTTTGCTGAACAAAAACTACTCATTTCTAACGCCACTCACTCTTACAGATTGTGACTCAATGCCTTTCTCTCTCCGCACATGGCAATTAAAGTTGACGGATTAATTCATAATTGGTCTGTGAACATTGCCAGGCTTGACACTAGAAAAATAAAATAAACAGAACTAAATAAATATTCAAAAATGAATATTTTTTTTGTTATTTTGCTTGTACAGAATCAGGTTCTGCTGTGATTATACAGCCAGGCTGTGAGGTAAGTGTTGGAGATTATTCCCAGTCCCTCGGTGACACTCTTTAACTGATGGCTATGAAAGTGACCTCTCTTTACTGACAGAGACACCAGAGACCACCTTGTTTGGACCAGGGGTCAAACTGGATCAGTGGGAGGTTGGGGCTGATACGGAGGTTTAAACAGCTTCTCTGAGTAATTAAGAAAACCACAAGGCCCGGCTGCCTCCACTGGTTAACCTCCACCACTCAGTGCTGCCTCCATCAGTCTGCCTCACAGGAACATTAGGCAAGTTTTATATAAAAACATCCCAGTTCCCAAAACAGAATAATAATATATTTCATTTCCACTGGAACATAGAAAATATTGTTAGCACAAAACATGAGTAAATTAGTGTTTGTTAGATTGTCTTTTTGTTGTAACAATGCTTCTACTGTTGGAAAGCCTGTTAATTCAACTTTTAAATGGTGCCACATTTGTATGGAACATGCAAAATCTTATAGTGTGCACCTGGGAGGTACCAGAAGCTTATAACAATAGCAACAGCAAAATAACCTGTTAGACTTATTTTTCATGTGTGCATCCCACATATTCAGCTCTACTGCTCATCCCCACAAATGCATGTTCCTTATAAATGTGGCACCGCTTGAAAGGGAAATGAACAAACTTTCCAGCAGTATAAGATTTATTACCAAGAAGCATTGTTACAAAGAAATAATCTAAGCGTGTTTCCATCAACGTTTTTTATGCGCATTTTAGAAAAGCTGAATGGCAAAATTAGCAAAAAAAATGTCCACAATTTCGCAAAAAAACGTTTTTACGTTGACTTGAGGTGGTTTTTGGATTTTTCCGAAAGAGTTAATGCGCAAAAGGTGGGGAGATAGAAACCCATTTGTCAAATAAGTTTTGATGTAGTGAGAGTTTACCTCAATCAGCTGTTATTGGATGGAAACACAGCTACTGATTTCTTTATATTTTGTGCTAAATTTATATCAAAATTTACATTTTTAAACATCCCATCATCTACAGCTTATAATAACATACATTAAGAAGATGTGCCACTGGATTAAAAAGAGACTTTCACTAATCCTTGTCTTGTTTTTTAGACGCTGGAAAAAAGGAAATTAAACAAATTAATGATTTGAAGAGTTTAAGTATTGGTTTGTCATTTATCATTATTTGAGCTCCATCCATACAAGCCACAGCTCCTCACCTGTTCCTTGTTTGTTAATCAGATCAGCTCCATCAGATTTTATGCTTTTCTCTTTAATGGTTCAGGTTCTTGGTTTGCAATCTTTAATTGTTTATAGTTTAAAGAAAAACAAGATTTCAGGCTTCTTATTCAGAGGTGTTTGTACATTTTGTCCTTAAACCACTAAACTCTACATTTATTAGTTTTTCCCACAAATGTATAGGGTTGACCTTACAGTAATGTACTTTTAAAAATGGTCTGGATTTATGATTTGAACCTCTTGACCTCTTCTTTAACGTTGCCTTGAGGTGGCTTTTGTTGTGAATTGGTGCCACATAAATCAACTGAGTTTAATCAAACTGAAAATATTGGCTTCCTTCATAACTTATAAAACAGTTTCCTTGTCACCGTTGACCTTAAAACTGCTGTCGGAGGGTTGAGTTGTGGGCGAAGGAGAGAATAAGCCATTAAGAGGCAGAAACAGATAATCTGGACATCTGAAGCATCCGGATGCAGAAGCAGCAGCGTTTCTCTCCAACGTTTTGCTGAGCTTTAACAGGATGCTCTGATATGCTTAAAGAGGCTCATCCAAAATATCCCCCCTCTCAGCACCGCCGAGCGAGCGCAGGGGGGGGGGGGGATGTCTTAAAACGCTGCAGCAAAGACATGTTTTGAAATGTAGACATTTTTGAAGTTTGCAGGTCCTGTTAAATTTATTCATCTGACCTGATCTGATGTCTGCTTCACACACACGCTGGCTGGCCAGAGGCTGGGAAAAAGCTGCTTTTTTCCCCCCTCCAGGAATGTTTTAATTATTTCTGCTTGAGGAAATTTAATATTTTCCTCTAAAGTTTTTATTTCTTTTATGGTGCTTCACATCAAAGTTAGTGTGACTTTTCACACAAGTTGCTTTTATGTTTTTTTTTGTTAATGATTTAATTAGTAATAGAATTTTAACTAATGGAAACATTTTTGGAGATAATTTGAACTATTTGTTTTCAACAAAGGGTTGAAAAGAATGATAAAGGTTTGGCTCATTTTTTGTGAATTTGAATGTTTATCTTGCGCCTGCAAATGAGTGGACGTTTGGAGTGGATCCTGCAGCGATTCAGTGTTAATACCGTAACAGATAAAGTTGTTTCTAGCTACAGCTAATTTTGACACATCCGACTTCAGGAGTCACAGGAAAATTCAGTTGAAATGTGGGCCCGAGGTTTTCAACAGACTTGAAAATGAGTGGAAATGTTAAAAAGGTTGGTGTTTTTACAGATGTTAGCTTGCCACATCGAATGCATCAAACCTGTATATTGTGTTTGCAGCGTTTTTCAAATAACCGCTTTATAAAGAATAAAAGACAGAATAATTTATTTATTTGTCTAAAAGTCTCTTATATATTTGTTTAGCAGCATTTAAAATTCTTATGCTAAACAAATGTAAAACATTTTGAAGAGTGAATAAAAGGGGAACCCCTCATCTATAATGTAATTACAGACAGTCAGACAAAGCCAATTTTATGTTAAAATGACCTGCCATACATGTAACGTTTACAAACTGAGTGAAGCACATGCATCACCCAAGTGTTAGAAAAAGTACTTCGTTCCAACCGCATGATTTAGACAAGATTTCAATAATTTAGTTAGTTTCCACTGTTTTCCTGATAATGATAAACATTACCTGAAATGACAAACGTATTAAAGTATTGATATTTTGATTTTAGTATCGATTCTAGTCCATAAAGTTCTAGTATTGGTGGTATTGATATTTCAGTATTGATCTACACATCACTATTCTGCATCCTTTAAAGAAACTTCATGGTGATGTTTAGAATTTGTGTAAGTAAAATATTATCATTATATGCTGGACTGACTGCAGTAGAGCCCAGGAGGAGAGAACTGTATATGAGTGAGGCTAGCATGGATGCTAGGGGTAAAGCCAGCAGTAAAGTTTACTGCACCTGTTTATTGTCAGAAATTGCAGCGACAGGACCGGGGGGTTGACCTGCAATTAATGTTTGGGGCAGACGTTAAGTCTTGGTTGCACAAATTCAGCTTGTCCCATCGTTTGAAACCAGCAGTTAGCCTAGCCTCTTAGCTTTGGAAAAGTGATCGAAAATACTCCTCATGTTGGCTGTATCCTGAGTGACTGTTATAAGAACCGTAGCACCATGTTTTGTGGTCCTCCCGGTGGAGTTTGATGCTGTTTTCCTGAATTTATTTACGTTTAAACAAAGCTAAAGCAGCGCTGGTACGACATCATGAATAATGTTCTAAAAATAGCCCGAGTGAAGGTCCCCATTAGGTTAATTAGTTGTATATGTATTTCTAATGTTTATTTTAATTTTTTTTATTCCAGTTTAAATAATATTCTTCCAGTGGAGCACAATATATTTTGGTAACCAGACAAAAACATTATCTACTACTTTGCCTTTTGGGTGATAATAATCACTGGCAAAACCAAAAGCAACTTAAAATGTAACTAGAATATTTTTTTGGTGCAATAATCTCACCAATAAGCTTTAAACATTAGTTCTATAAAAAACAGAGTTATAGTGTGTGCAATTTTTCCTTTCTGTTTTTTAATTGGGATTAAAGGAAATCAAACTCTGTCTATTATTAACACCAAAGCCACGGAACCTGCAACCCTGAATGAAAACCTAATTCATGGTATTTAAAGTATGTTTTCAGGCAGATGATTTTCTTTTAACACTTAATGGTAATATAAAAGTCATTATAGATCTTCTTTATTGGCCCAAACCTCACATTGTTTGGCTCTAATGAGGTTCAGAGCAGCTGAACTTGGGTTTAAAACACGACCCACGCTTCCTGCAGAAATCCATTTAGCATCATTAGGTTCTGAAGATGCACTGCTTCATGGATTTGCTAAAAGTGCACGGCAGAAACCTCAGCGACATGCAGAAAAATAAAAGGAGGTCAGTTTTTAAAGTGAGCAGTGAAAACGACAAAATCTGCTCATCGTTTCAGCTCTCTAATAACTTTATCTTCTAGGTTAAAAGTAAAATATTTCCTCCATCAAGCATTCAGTTTGCAGTTTAAATCATTCAGATTCATTTATCGGGGACATAAATTATTTTTGGCGCAAAAAAAAAAAAAAATCATGTTGGAGAGTGAGAGTGACCTTTTATCATTTATTCATTGCTGAATCCAAGTGAACATTTATGCCAAATATCCTGAAAGTTTCTTCATTCATTCCTAAAAGCTTTATAAATATCAGGACAGATGGAAAACCCAAAAACTTCATGCCAAGGCGTGGACTGGCAAAATTAACTTTAGTTTCATTTATTTTTTTATTTCTTTGATGTCAGAAATGTGTCTGTGGGTCAGTTTGTGTTTTCCTTTCTGCTTTTTTTTTTTTTTTTTTACCAAGCAGACAAGAATATTTAAGCTTTTCATTATTTATAGAGTCTAAGAAAATAAAATAAACTGGACACCGGTGGTGTTTTCAGGAATTTTAATACGCCGTCACCAGTAAAAGCACGTTTCGACGTGTTAACATGTCTTTTATTGAGAGCAGACTTCTTTTCATTTAGTCATTTTTACCCAGAATCAGCCGGCTGGTAAATCTGCCTCTTAAATTCATTAGACACCGGCTCATAAAGAGTGTAATTATTTGGAGTTCTGTGCCTCCATCCGGTTAGTGCAGGAGTCAATTAGGGTGAACAACTGAATGTTAACTGGCTCATTAGATGGCTGGAAACAAAGCAAATGCCACATTTCCATAGAAATGTTGCCACTTTTATTTGTGAAGAGATAGAAATCAGTTTAGAGTGTATTAGACAATTTACGCCAAGTATTTCCAATTAGCACATACTTCACTTAGTCACAGCATATTTATCAAATTAGTCCTTTTTTTAGCTTTTTGTTTTCTTAATTTAAGTTATTTCAATTAATTATTTTGCAGAAATTTCAAAATATTGGCATGCAAAAAGAAATTTTGCACTTCTATTGTGTTGTTGACATGTTCCTGACCTTTTTTAAAAAAGGTATTTGGAAAATTATACATTTTAGAGTTGGACAGTCAGTATAAACGTGGAAGGAAAGAGTATTTAAGAAGAAATATGTCAAGAAATTATTAAATAAATGTAGAACTAAGTTACCAAACACATTATGAATCTTAATAGCAGGAGCATTTTTGGCTATACTCTCATTGCTACATATAAAATATTTGATTGTCTTTTTTGTTTTGCCCTGATGTTGTTTTCCAAATTAACATCTAAAACTGCAGCTGCTGCTTGACTCACAGAACATAAATTTAAACTGTGGTAAATTGTATTATTCAAATGTTAAACCTCGAACTCTAACAAATAAATTGCCTGCTTTCTATTTTAAACAGAACTATAAAGAGATTTTTGTGCCATCAGAGAGTAAAAGTCACAAAGAAAAGAAGGTTTTTGATGACGGCAATAAAAATAAATGACAGCAGGACTTTTCAGAACTGAAACACCAAGGCTTTAATCCAAAGATCTAATCTTAACCTTCAACAAAAAGTTAAATAATTAACAATAATGATCATTTATGTGCAAAATACAACAAACTTTGGTTTGAATTCCTCCTTATTCTAACTTTACCAGCCCTTCTTTTACCCCTGCTGTGTCTCAAAGCAGCTGATTTTGTTACTGTTCCTTTAAGACGCTTTAAGCCCCGCCCACCTCCTGCTTCCAGACCGGTCCACTCCGGTTTGAGAGAAGGGGTTACGTTTTCTAGCTTGCAGAAAAATTTATTTACAATTTAATTACAAGATGTCAACAACAGAAGACTTGTCCATCCAGCCTTACATGTTGGAACCAGAGTCTGACCCAGAACCAGAGTCTGACCCAGAACCAGAGTCTGACCCAGAACCAGAGGAGAACTTGGACAAGGAAATTGTATTTGGTAAGTCCAGACCTTATATGGTAATTTCGTCACAGATTATTTGACGTAATAGTTCAGAAAACTGAACGGGCTGAAAAATCTGAACCAGACAGAATATAAAAATATCTTTTCAGCACCAGGAGAAACTAAATTCAACTTTTCTGCCTCCTAGAGACAAGAAAAAGTGGATTTTGCAGGATATGTCCCTGTTACATCCTAAACTGTAGATATGTTGTGTAGATACAATGGTTCCAGCTGGACAAATACACAAACATACGTGATACAGAGGCTGCCAGATGTGAGTAGCAGACCTCTGGGGTGACGATGAAACGGATGAAAAGAAGAAGAGTCACTCTGGACATCAGAGGAAGCACACAGTGGAAGAGGCAGTGATACTCTGCTGCAAATATCCAGCTCAGTTATTGCTTCTGGTCTGAGAGCATTATAGCCAGAAAAAAAAAACACAGCAGGACACCTTTCAACACAAGAATAAAGCAAATCTGAAAGAATGCACGCTGGAACCAAACAATGAAAACCTGCGCATGCGTGTTCAGAGCCAGGCAGATGAAAATGCTTTCTGTTCTCCCGGCAGTGAACAGGACAGGGTGAGAGAAACTGTGAGGTAAGCAGAAGAGGATTGTTATTCAATTTCTCTCCTCATCCATCTCTGTTTATCCTCGTGACTCCACGGAAACTGTTTGCCTATTGGCAAATATGGTGACGCTCCGGTGATAAATCATCAGCAAAAGCTTTGGCCCCCCCAGCTTAGCTGACATGATTCTAAACAATGGGACCCCTCATTTCTCTGTTCCTTCATGACTTCAGCCCATCAGATTAATGGCACCCCAGCAAAAGTGCAATGATCATTATTTGTCAATTTAATTTCATAAATATGCAGACATATTTTTTAATCGTATGCAAAACAAAAACTCGTTACAAATGCACTTGCTCGTGCAAATTAAACCGCACGCATTACGAGCCATCTTCTTCTTCTGCAGCTACAATTAATGCGACTCAAAGCATAAAAATTATACCTGTGAGCGAGGTTAAACATTCGCAGCTGTGCCCCCCCGCCCCCCGCCTCTGCATGGCCGTGCAAAAATAGGTGAGCGGTATTTGTGAAGAGCAAGGCTACACACTCACTAAAAAAAAAGAGAATGCAAATGAGTTTGCAGAAATTAGATCTGGGCTCGCTTAAAAAAAAAAAAGGCAATGTTTTGTGAAAACGTGATGAGTCGCACAGCTGGAAACAAAGCGGGGGTGAACGCAGGAACGCAGGGAGTGGGCGTCAACAACAGCTACTCGAAGAGTTTTGAAGAGACGGCGAAGGATCCATGGGGTGTAATGGAGAGTGAAGGCCTCGTTACAGTCTGCAATTACCAAACAGAATCGCCCTCAAAGGAGCAGGCTGCCCAATATTCTATATCTTTGCTTCATTTGAATATTTGGCTGTTTTTTTCCCTCACAGAAACAAAAAAAAAGCCCTTTCATGTTCGAAACGCCCTTTGATGAAAAACAAAACCCAAAAAATCCTTAAATGTCATTCACGTTTGCCTTTTGACGGCGTCTTGGACGCGTTAAGGAGGCCCGTGGATCTGTGCGTGAGCAGATGGGGAGCAAAAAGAGCATCAGAGCATGACAATATAATGAGTCCACTAATCATAGCACTCAGCCGAGCGGACAGTGCAGCCATTGTCAACAGTCACAATCTTGGCTGCAGAAAACAGAGACAAAATAAAATCAAATTCAAAGTGCACGGGCTTTCAAATGGCAATGAACAGAAGCAGAGGACAGCGGCTGCTAAATGAAGAAGCTTTATCAATTTTACACAAATTGAGTGAGTATTAACTGAAGAATAGTGCTGTAATGATGTTGTAAAGTGCCTTTTAAAATGGAGGGTTTTATTATTCTAATACAGTTTATCTGCCTTATCTCCTTTGGTAAAACATGTCTGCTTAGTTTAACTGTAGAGCTGATTGCTCAATAACAGCTCCTGGGTTGGGAAAGGTCACCAAGTTTCTGGAGGTCAACTTCAGTCAGGATTCCTCAACTCCAGCAGAGGATGTGCTGAAAGGTGCTGCTCTTTGTGACAAAAATATATATAATTAGGGTTTGCCATATAAACTGAATAAGATAGCAGAGGAAGGCAAAACAAAGAGAGGCTTTCTGTAATTCAACATGGTACCCAGGTTGATCAGCTGTTTAAAGACATGCATAAAAAAATTTGGTGGGAAATTCTGAATGCTAATCACAAGTTTAAGCTAACTGCTAATGCAATTTTTTAAAAGGATGTATTTCAGCCTTTTTAAGACTTACAAAGCTAAAATTTGGTGGGGTGGTAGCTGAGTGCTAACACAGCACATTCTAAATGCTAATCACAAGTTTAAGCTAACCACTAATGCTAATTAAATAAAAGGCTTTAATTCAGCCATCGTAAAACTAATAAAGCTAAAACTGGTATAGTATTACCAAGAACAAGCTTTTGCAAATTCTGAATAATAAATAAAAATCCAAGATGGCTGCCATAGCTAATATGAAACTTCAATAACTCAGCCAATTTAAATCATTTTCTGTTAAAATTTGGCTTGTGATAGCCAAGCAGTATCTCCATCACTTACTGAAGCCAAATCAAAAATCCAAGATGGTCGCCATAGCTAAAAAGGAAGAATTTACCATAACGTGGTCATTTTAAGTCATGTTGAGGTGAAATTTTGTGTGGTGGTAGCCAAGAGTAAATCTTAAAACTATGATGAAAAAATTCCTTCACCAAGAAGATGCGCCGTTTCTCCAGGAACTATTCTAGTTTTTTCTGTTCTCTTAAACTACAGGTTTATATTTTCATACAGTGTTGATGATTCTTCAATCAGATGTGTTAAAACAAACAGCAACAAAATATGAAGATTTCTGATCTTACACACAGAACTGGCAACAAAAGGACATTTTTTCCTAAAAAACTGTAGATTAAAGCATAAAAGCCATTTTTTGTCTGTTACAAAAGGAAATAAATAAAAAGAGTTAATGAAGGCAACAGTTCTGTGATGTCTTCTTTGTCCACACAGGTTTAAACAGAACAGCTTTCATTATTTCTTTATTCTTTTTCCTTTGCTCAAAGACATTTTCCTCCACCGTTCGGACTGTGGAGTCTCATAAAGTTAACGAACCCTGACATTGTTAAATATTGCCTCAGTGACTCTGAATATTTGAGGTCACTAACTCTAAATTAATTAGAGTCTGAACGAGGCTTTCATTATTTTTATTTTGTTTGTTTCTGAAGTGAGACAGAGAATATAAAACTGTTTATTTTATATTCCATACTTAAAAAGGATGATTTTATTATTGGTAAATAATTGTTGAATTTATTTGAACTTTAACCTAATGATATTTTTTTAGTCTAGCTGTTCTTTACTGAATATTCTCTCTGAAAAGCTTCTGGAAAAAAGGATTCAGTTTTTACTCTTGTGTTTGTCTTTTTTTACTGGCTGATTTAACAGTTTGGACCCAGTGTGTTTTGAATTCAAAAAGACAAATATGAAAAGAATAAAACACTGCAGAAAAGTAACAGTTTCTAGTTCTTCCCCAAAGGAGCCAGAAACCAAACGCAGAAATCTGGGACAGCAGTGAACCCCAGGTTTTACAGAGACAATATTTGATGAGAAAATCATGAGAATTCTGAGCAGCTTCTTGTCGACGGGCTGGAGGATTTGTTCTGTTTTGCTGTATTTTAATATTCTTTGCCAGTTCAACTCAACTCATCATGAGATGGTGCTTAAAGAGGGATAATCTGCTGTGGTCAAAGATAAAAGAAAACAAAGCCGCCTGTTGTGTTTTTGTGTTCGGTGTTTGTATTCACCTGGTTTAAGGAGGAGAAATGACCCCACCGGTGTGAGTTCTGGTGCATTGATGCTTTGCATGTGTGCTGGGGTCATATATGATACCACTATGTATCTAGTTTTATATAACTTTGGTGCTCATAGACAGGCTGTGTCATCAACCTAACAAGCTGTAATATTTCTGCACTTCAAAGCTGGAAAGAAATGCTGTAGTTTTTTTTATATTTTAGCAGACAAATCAGATATTCTGAGGTTTATTCAAATCCAGTCAAGTAAAGGGATTGTTGACCAAAAATGGGGGCGGGAACATTAAATAGAGGAAGTTTTCAGATGTGTTGCTTAAAAATGTGTTCCTCTCTTTGCACAGACTTAATCCTTTGTTCGATGCAATGGGTTAAACCAAAAAAACAAACTTAATTTTGAGCAGAAAAGTTTTAAAGTTTTGTAGTTTTCCCTGTAAGCTATAGCTTTTCTTTTTCTTTCCAACTGGGACATCAATACCCAAATACTATTTTAGGTTTCCTCTTTAAATTGACCTCCAGTAAGCCTTTTTTTTCACTCCCCTAATTACCATGCAACTACAAAGTATTTACATGGAAAGTAGCAACATTTTTCTAAGCAGTTATTTGGTAATTACAGTAATTTACTATGTAATTGCATAGTAAAAACATTTAAAAGTAAACAAAATTTAGTTGTTTTCTTTTACAATTATAGTTCAGTTAATTACTCAATATTTGCCAACACATTACCAACTACAATTGTAGAATAATTGTAGTCACCTAATTAAGTAAATACTTAGTTAATTATTATGTAAACAAAGTAGCCAATATATTAAAATTAGGGTTAATAGCACATCAAATACACTTAATACACAAATACACTTAAACATTTACAAACAGATTTACCAAATTTTCACTTTACAAAGTCCCTAATTGCCACGTCATTACTAAATAAGCACTTAGTAAATTATGTAATATTACAATGTTAGTAAAACTACTTTTATTGGGTAGCTACAATCAAATTACTGTTCAGTATTACCTCAATTACATACTATTTACCAAAAGAATACAACAAAATTCCCACATTATAGTGTGGCTATAGTGGGTTGTAGCAATAAAATAACTTAATGCCAAAATGACCAATTATTTACTATATATAGTAACTATATTACCAGTTAGGTGCTAATGTAAAGATATTACTCATTAGAATAACATAAAAACAGGATTCAACCACAAATAAGTCACCAGATTTCATATATTTGACCAAGTAAATAACAATGTAGAGCAAAACATGGCTTCCTGTTGTCAACCAATGTTCCACATTTTAAATTAATAAGTCGTAACTTAAAACTGTTGATGCTAATGCTGAGTTTGCAGGTTTGAAATAAGTGCTAATGTTATAAAAAGTGACTTAAAATAATTTTAATGTGGAAATATAAAAACTAATAGATGTAGGGACAGAAGTGTTTGATTCAAGAATCAAACTTAAATCTGTGGTATTTTGACCTCAATGTTAAATACATTTAAATTAAAGCAACATAAACTGTCTGTATGCAGAGAGGAACTTATTTGTCTCCTTCAGTTCTAATATAATATTAAAAGTTCATTTCTCAAGGGGTTCATTCACTTGAGAGTTTCTAACCACAGTTTAGCATTATGATGCTTTGTGAGGCTAATTAATGCACTTGTCTGGAAGCCGACGCTGCAGCGCCACAAGGTCCAACACAGCACTTCAGCACCAAGGACAGCTCCTTCAGTGAAAACCTGCATCATCATCATCAGGTTTTCATGGAACAAATCTTTACTTTGACAAAAGAAAAAGTAGATCTGAAGAAATCAATGAACTGTTCTGTGGCAGAAGAGTCGGAGCTCACGGTTAGAGGACGTAGCCGTGACATCAGCGTCTTTAATTTGAACAGTAAAGTGAAACGTTTTGGCACAAGCAGGCAGGAGGAGGACTGGGTTCCATTTCTGCTCCAGGTTTATTCCCCTCGTCTCTTCACTGCTTTTCAAAGATTATAAAATTCTTTAAGACCCGCAGCTTTTCATGGTTATAAAAATCTGCATATATAAAATGAGCAAACAGTTCAGTTACATCCTGGTGACTTGTGTGCATTTCTATAGGTTCTTGACCTGAAAGAAAACCAAACTGATGTCACAATGCAGGAATGTTTAATATTTAAAGATTAAATGTGCAGACCCTTTGCTTCATATCTATTATTATATTTATTAGCACTTAATTAAAGTGTCTTTGTTTTTTATGAGAGCTGATTGTTTTACTGAATAAGAAGATTTTACAGTTTCAGCTCATTTACAGTTTCTGTAAAACAGATTCTCCTGATTTAACGTCAGATTGGAGGGCAGAGCTCTAAAAACTAAGATGTTTTCTTCACATGAACGCCAGCCCTCATTTTTTAAAGATGTATTAAATCTAACAAAGCAATGATATAACACCAGCTGGTGTGGAAAATATGAAGCATATCTGCCTAAGAATGTTATAATTTAATGGGTAACATTGTCTAACACCGTATTTAGCCTTATTTAATCATTATTAAATGGAAATTCAACCTTGAAAACATTACAAATGAGGGATGATTCATATTTAATAAGCTGTAAATGAACACATTTATTAATTCTTTATCCATAAAGGCTAATTATATCCAAAACTAACATTGTTTATTCATGTTTATTAACTCCTGAATGAACTATTCCTTATAGTAAACTTAACGATTACAGAATTATTTTTGGAAAACAGTAGCAGATAGAAGATATTTTTCTTCTTTCTTCTGCCTTTCGTTTTATTGATTTATTTTATCTTTTAATGAAATTAATAAATTTAAAAAATAACTTTAAAAAGTATAAATAGCCTTTAGAAGGGTTCATAAAAACATAAGTAACAACAAACAAAAGCCTTAATTATTAATGCACTGCAGGATTAGTAGATAAACAATTATATTTTCTAATCATTAACAGACATTTAAAACATGGAGTAAAAGTATTTATGTTAGCATAAACACAATATACAGATTAGTTAATTTATAAGTTATTAAGCATGAATAAATGTTGGTTTGGGAAGTATTTAGCCTTTATGTATAAAGCATTTATTCATATGTTAATTTATAGCTTATTAAGTATGAATCATACTTAATTATTTTTGTTTTCAAGGTTAACTGATCATTTTTTCTTTTTTTTGGCACAGCTTGAAACTTGTTTTAGTTTTTGTTCTATTTAATAGTTTTTATTGATTTTAATTATTCACAATATTTTGTGTTTTACATGTTTTGATTTTACTTGTACTTTATAAATGAAGTAGTATTTATTAATGAGTAACTAAGGCTACACTGAAAAAACAAACTTTTGGGTGTATTAAAATTTATTTAATTATTCTTTTTAAATTTTACAAAAAAAACCTACTACTACTAGATTTACTAAATAAACTATACACATTATATTCATATATCAAAACAAGTAAATGCTAATATTATTTTACCAGTAATAATATAAAGCTTAAACAGAATGAGCACAAGTTATAGTAATTATACAGTGTTAGTAAATAATGGCATTAGATGAATTTTCAACTCTTATCTTTGGGTTGTTTTCTTGCTTTCTGCACCTTTTATAGATTCTTAATATAAACCTATAATGATCTCGAGCTTTGAACATTTTAAGCACCCTAAACCACGAGCATTTTCAATGCTTTTTTGCTGCTTTTGATGTTAGAAATCCTTTTCTTGACGCCTGTTTGCTCTTCACACCACATAAACAGAGGAAAGTCTGCAAACAGACCATCGGTTGTGCAGATTTGTATTTTATTTTTTCCCCCCTCCATCATCCTTCAGCATCTCCTGAGCTTGCTGGTCTCCTATCTACAACTGTTTGTGTCCTTCTGCAACATGAAGTCTGCATCTTCTGCTGCTCAGCTAGTCCAAACTAAGTTTCTCTTCAAAGACTGGCAACGTTTGCTAAAACTACTGCAAAACTGAAAAAAAGAGGCATTTTAATGCATGACCAGAGCTTTTAGAAAGAAACTGTCTTTTCACATTCAGTAGAGGAATAACATTTAAACAAAACCATGTGTCGTTTAGGATGAAGCACGGCTGCTTTGGTAAGTGTTGCTGTAATGTGTTGCTAATGAAGGTGGCTGAGAAACTACAGCGACAGTCAGAGGATCAGCCTCTATTTATCACTGAGGTAAAAAAAACAACCTTTAAGGCACCTTGTTGTCATTCAGTCCACGACTATTAGAACGTCAGAAAGGAAACGCTGAGTGCAAACGCCTGATTTGCTTCCCGTTTTGTTACAGTATGTGTCTAATGCAGCATGGCGGCTCGGCAGAGCGCCAGGAGAGAGGTGGATGTCACCTTCCTGTCATTACAGCTGCTCAGCAACAGCAGGCGATAGATCAGACGCAACTGTCAACATCCATGACTCCGGCTTCTATTATAACCTATATAAACATTGTCACCAAGCAACTAACTGTAAAAACGCTCGCTGACAATTTTCAGGCAATATCTCACCGTGTCATCCAGTTATGATGAGTGAATTAAAGGACATGTGACATCATTTAAAAATATATATGAATGCATTTTAGAAAAATAACTTTGATAACATATTGCAAAAGAATATTAACACAGCTGAAAAGAAGAAAATCTGCCAGTTATGTGAGAAAATAGGTAAAAATCACGTGTTTTATGTCAAGTTTCTTAAACATAAAGATGTTTTCTTTGACTTTTTTGTATTTGAAGGATCTACATGTTAAATACACTTTAACCAACACAAATATGAACACAGAATCTGTCTGACTGAACTCTCAGCTGCAGAATCTTCATGATTTAAATCAAATAAAGTGTTTCTTTTCTTTTTACATGTAATTTATGATCCTGCACTGCAAAAACTGTCCATCTAACCAAGTTTTAAAACCTTATATTCAGCCAAAAAGTCTTTTTGATCTTGTTTTGAGACTGATTTACTAAACAAGAACTGATTGTGTCAGAATAATAATCTTGTTTTCAGAATGTGTCAGATTATTTGTCTTGTTAGCCTGAAAATTTGACTCAAAATAAGTCAAAAATTTCTGCAAATGGAGTAAGAACATTTTACTCGGTAAGATTCTCGAAATACTTGATTTGACTAATTTCAAGTGGCCTAACACTGTTTTATTAATGTTGCAATGATGTGTTTATTCTGCATTTTTCTTCTAATGAGAAGGATAAAAACATTGAAAAAGATTGAAACTAACAAACTTTGGCAAAGTAAAAGTTTGAAATGTAAAATCTGCTAACGCCCCCCCCCCCCCAAAAACCTAACAGTGTTTGTTTGTAGACAGTAGAAATGAACCTTTAGGGTTTAAAAACTATTGATTTTAGTATCGCCCACCACAGAAGGCATGAGGGCGGCCATGTTTTTGCAGGTGAGAGTGTCTAATGCCTTGTTTGTTTGTAGAGTTAGTAAAATATCTCATGAACCACTAAAGTTTATTGAAACTCTCAACCTGTTGAGTCAGTCCTATAAGGTGTCAGCTCCTCACTGTTATGTAAAAAAACCAAAGGACAGGTCAAAAACATGAGGTTTGACAACAAAATGGAGCCTTTTACTTCATGTGTAAAAATTTGTTTGTATTTTCTGTTAGAGCTGTAACTATCACAGGCTGCCATCTGTAAATGAGTGGTTTTATGAAATGAATCAGAGTGACATCATTTCAAACTTTCACCTAAAAAAAAGAGAGAACTTTGATCAGAAGACTGATAATCAGGATAACATCTCCTCCGCAGATTAACCTTCTTCACCCAGACGGTTTATAATCCACTTCAGAGCTGGATTCTCTTTCATCTCCTAGATTTCATGCAGACCAGAAACATTTATGAACCAGAGGCTTGAATCAAATAATAAAATAATAAAATAAAAAAAAACAGGAGGGTTGTGCAGCAGTTTCCCCCGTGGCTCAATAATGATGTCAGAATAAGAGCAAACACACAAGCAGAAAAACACTGATAATACCAAAAAGATCATAAATTTAATGCTCACTAAAACTTCATTATTAACAGAGTCAAAACACCTTAGTTTATTCTACTAATTCAGTGTAAAATTAAAAATCTGCAACAAAACAAAGCACCAGATTGTGTTTATAGTCCATTTCCTTTATGTTTAACAAATATTCTAAATTATGCTGAATATTAGATGCATTAGTTTATATTTATAGGGGATAATTCTTTTGACTTTGAGCTATAAACTAAAATGAACACAACAGTGGATAAATGCTAAAATAATATAAAAAATACAATAACCTAAAGCTAAAATGAGCAGTTCACTGTCTAAAACTAAAACTGTATATTTGACTGCTTGGTCCTGTTTAATCACGTCGCCTGGTTGTGAGGCTCTGGCCCTGCTTTGCTTGAAAACACACAATAATGAGAAGGTAAGGAAGGAAACATGACTTTTTTCACTGCAAGTTGCTGTAATTAGAGCACACTTTGAGTAACATTGGCCAAATGAACAATGTTAGCCCTGACAAACGGCCTCATTAATTTCTTCAGCCAGATTCTGGGAGGAGGAGGAAATCTGCCTCACAATAATAAAAAAACAAAACTGTTCCTCAGGAAAGTTGTCCCCATTCAGGAGGAAACTACAGCTCTGACATAAAGACACAAAGACTGTCCTCAGTAACACCTCACCTGCCAGATTCATTCTAAATAAGCACCAAAAAGCATCTTTATGTTACTGCAGACGTGACATTCTTCTGTTACTTTTCATTATGATGAACTGTAACGACCACATTAAGGAAACTGAACCACAAACAGTCCAGAACAGCCTGTTGTCTGTTTTCTGCTGGAGTCGGAGTTTCACATTGAGAAACAGCCACTCCTCCTTGATTTATTTCATTTATCACATGACCTGGAGGTTTTACACGACCATTTTACTTTAGTGTGTAATCACAAAGTCCTTTGGTCCATTTGTTTGGTCCGGACCAAATGGTGGACTTTATTTTTTCCTTTGGTGCAGTTTGCATTTACATTGTGCTTTTTGGTGAGCACAGTTCCCCTAAAGCACTAAAGCACTAATAGAGGAACAAATTTCCTGATTAGTGCTTTAGGGCTTTTGGTAATGTCTTAATTTATTAGTAAATTAGCTCTTGCTAAATTTATAAGAATGATTTGAGTTCTTAAATATTGTTGATCAACGTTATTATCAACAGCTGAGGGTGAAAGATGTCAGAGATGTTCGTCACTTATCTACTAGATCAGTGGCTTTCAAACATTTTTATTTCCAGCCAACAAAATAACAGTTGCAGACACTCATATAATACTTGTTTACGTGTGCATCCATCCATCCATCCATCCATTATCCTCAGCTTTATCTGAAGTCAGGTCGCGGGGGCAGCAGTTTGAGCAGGAAGTCCAGCACCTCTTCCAGCTCTTCTGGGAAAACTCCAAAGCATTCCCAGGCCAACCGAGAGACGTAGTCTCTCCAGCGTGTCCTGGGTCTTCCTCAGAGTCTCCTCCCAGCTGGACATGCCTGAAGCACCTCCCTAGGGAGGTGTCCAGGCGGCATCCTTACTAGATGGCTCCTCTCGATGTGGAGGAGCAGCAGCTCTACTGAGTCTCTCCTGGATAACTGAACTTCTTACCCGCTCTCTAAGGGAGAGTCCAGCTACCCTACAGAGAAAACTCATTTCGACCGCTTGTATCCGCGATTTTGTTCTGTCACTACCCAAAGATCATGAACATAGGTGAGGGTAGGAACGTAGACTGATGGGTCTTCACCACAACAGACCGGTACAGAGTCCACAAAACTGCAGAAGCTGCACCTCTGTCTATCAATCTCACGCTCCATTCTTCCCTCACTCATGATATTTAAACTCCTCCACTTGAGGCAGAACTTCACCGCCAACCTGGAGAGAGCAATCCACTCTTTTCCGACTGAGGACCATGGACTCAGATTTGGAGGTGCTGATCCTCATCCCAGCCGCTTCACACTCAGCTGCGAACCGCTCCAATGAGAGCTGAAGATCCTGGCATGATGACACCAACAGAACCACATCATCTGCAAACAGCAGAGATGGAATCCTGAGGTCACAGAACCGGACTCCCTCCACCCCCTGTCTGCACTGAGAAATTCTGTCCATGTAAGTTAGGAACAGATTTGGTTTACTTAGCAAACCTTGCTAATAACTCTGTTAAACATGGAGATAATGACTATAAACAAACCTAACTATACTAAGTTTTAGTCATTTATCATTATTTAAAAAATTGCAATAATCATGATGTAAATTTTCCATTAGCATTTTTTTTTGCATTTAAATTTATGTCATCTGAGGACCTTCACTTGATGTTTTGTGACACAAAGAGTTTTTTTTTTCAATTTTAGTGCTTTAGCTTTTGCTAAATTTTTATATTAAAATGAGTGCATAGGGTTAGTGCAACTAATCTTTAGATTAGTGCTGCTCACCACTGCAAGTGGACTATAATTTATAAACAAAGCCACGCAGGTGACGCTCATCGCTCCCATTGGACAGAAATGATGGGGGTGGGGCAGAGTATGGGAATAAAGATGGTGTTAATATAACTATTAAAACTATCAAGAACAGCTCATTCAGTGGAGGTTTTGCAATGATGTAATTTTGCCGCGACCTAAAGGAGACGAGATGCTCGGCTTTGTTTGTAGCGCAGGGTTAGCATTTCAACTAATCCAGACACACAAACAGCAGCAGGTGATTTGCTCGGCCCTTAAATTCTACTTGAGTCGCTCATTTGAGACAGCTGAAGTGATTCAAACAGAAAAAAAACAAACTCCTGCTTCACTCCAAATTAGAAATGTAAAAATAAACCCCCTCACATGCTGGGTTTGCTTCGTGCCGCTTGATAAAAATGTTAATAAAGTAAACAAGAGTGAAGCAAAATGGAAATCAGGGCTGACCTTGTTGTTTCATTACAGCTTTTTGTTTGCAGGAATACAAATAAAGTGGGGGCAGCAGAATCTGAAATGAGTAAGAAGACTGAGAAGAAATATGGACTAACAATGAAGAATGTAGTTTTCTTTGTGAGCTAATTAGAACTTTAAAGTTGTTGTTTTTTTATTTTAATCACAGATAAACGTCACCCTGTCACATTCATTTGTCAAACATAAAAGTTTTATTTTGAAAAATACATCAGAAATCGTACTAGTTCTTGGAACATTTTATTTGCATGTTTTATTTTAATGCTATCATGTAGTTTTATACAAAAAACACAAAACTTCTAAACATCCATGAAGCAGTGGGACGCTCACGACTGCAAACTGAAGGCTTCGAGTGTGTTTTTATTTTAATCTTGGGTCAATGAGATGGAGAGAATGTGAATCATTCTGAAATTGATCTTTAAAAAAATTAGATATGGTTCTGATGGTTATCAAGAGGGGCAGTGAAGCATTCAGTGCCTCGACCTCTGTTGAAGCGGGGCATCAAATCCAGGCGACAGATGCAAAAAAAAACAAACCATGCAAGCTGGAAAAAAATTAAATAAAAAGGTAAAAAGTACATGAAATGTTCTGCTCAGAAAATGGAATATACAGTGTAAAAACTGTCAGATGCAACCTGAACAAACACTTGTTTTAGAACAAATTAAACCAAAAGAAAAGAAAAAACAGTTTTGATGTGGCAGCCATCATTCCTGAGATGCTGTAGAGCAAACTGCATCACCACCGCAGACTTAGAGAAGATTTGTCTCCTGGTCCTGCAGATTTTGAAGGACTTAAGTCTCCTCAGGACCAAGAGGATGTTTTGTTCCTTCTTGTAAACTGCATCGCATCTGCAGTCCAGTCCAAAATGCTGGCAAACATTTCTTCCTCCTTGAAAATCTAACAATCATTTTGTCTTGTTCACAGTCCAGATTAGAGGATCTCACAGTGTCGCACAAAGTGATCCATCATGCTTCTGCAGGGTCACCAGAGGGGCTCGGGTGGACGTCTGAAGGTAAAATAAAAAGTGAGGTTTTGCACAGCTGACCGCCTCATCAGACAAACAATTCTGCAGTGATTTGTGTGTCAAGTCATCAGTGATCCATGTGACGTGTGTTTCTAAATGACTCGAGCCAGACTTCTCCAGGGTCAGAACCGTGTCCTGTAAAGTTCTGTAAATTCCTGTGTCAGGGTTCCCAAACCGAGATATCTGAACTTTCAGCTGCCTCCTCGCCTGACAGCCTGAGACGGACAAGTGAGTGTTTCTGGATGTTGAGCGAGGTGTTGATGTTAAAGCATGGCAGGACGTTTGTGGGTCTGAGGAGGGCACAGAGTCTGTGTGATTGGTGGATTCAGAAATGAAAAAAAAGTGAGAGTCCTCCTGAGCAGAACCTGCTGAAAGACACGTCCTTCTGATCGAGTATGTCCAGGCTTCCATCAGTCTGATCCTCCTTCACTTTCCAGTCTGTGCTTTCTCACCTCCACCTGATGCTGTTCTAACTTGGTATCTTTCAGAAAAAAAATAAAAAAAAACTAGATACCGCATAGCGGTAACATAATGACCCCCGCATGCAGCAATGCACCAGAACTGAGAAGTCTTTATTCCTAATAAATGTCATGCTACTACAGTAGGTGCATCCCAGGTGGAAAACAATATGACACGACTTTTAGACATATGTTTTGATGTGGTTGTCTTTAGTCAGAGGGATTATTTTGTGTTAGTTTCTTTTTTTTCAGACACCCCCTCTTTGGATGGAGCCCCCTCCTCAAATATGGGGTCTATCGTCAAACTCATCTACAGTCCTGCCAAGTTTCATGATCAGTGCAGCCGTTTTTGTGCTACGGTTGACCAAAAATCACTGAAAAAATAAATAAATAAATAAATAAATAAATAAACCGTATGGAAACAATATGACTTACACTTTGCGTGCGGGGGTCATAATAAAGGTTTTATGTTTATTGTAGTTGCTGCTCAGATGCTGTTTGAAGACCTTGAAAATACAAAAGATGGCTTTATTTTGCTATTTAGGAATAAAATGATGCTCTTTCATTCCCTTTTCATTCCTCCATCTTCATGAAAGCTTATTAATTCACCCACGTCAGAGACGAATCACTGCTTTCCTCCCAAAGCCCTAATGCTTTTCTGCTTCTTCTGTGTAATTTGTTGAAATGTAAGAGTTGATCACTTCTGTTTTTGTTGGTCATGTTTTCTTCTACTTATGATTTCTAAAAATGAGACATGAAATGACAGATTTTCAAGGCTTTAAAACTGAGTGAAAAGATGCAAACAAATTTCTGCCTTTGTGGAAAAACCTCGTCTTCATTGGTGGAACTATGTTGTTTTATGCTCCATGGTCATAGATTTTTTTATATGATAGCTGCTTTTTAATGTAAAATATATTGATGTGTGTGTGTGTGTGCAGATTTATTACGACACCCGCTCGCGAAGCGGGGTCATATTGCTTTCGTACTGTTTATTTAATTTATTTTTTTAGCGATTTTTTGTCAACAGTATCACAGAAACGGCTGCACCGATCAACATGAAATAAGGCAGGAATGTAGAGATGTCTGAACTACACTGCACCAGCAAATGGTTTTACAATAGACCTCATATTTAAGGTGGGGGCTCCATCTAAAAAGAGGGTGTCTGAACATACAAAAAATGCTTAAAACTCAAAAACAAACCCAAAAAAACAAAAAAACAAAAACAAACTGTTCTGAAATTAAGGTTTATTGACATGACTGGACCGACATGGTTATTGACATAAATGGCGTCAGAGTTTGGTGCTCGGACCCCGGAAGAGAACGAGAGCACTGAGTGATGCTGTACTCTCGTAAGAGTTGTTTAAGAGAGATTTCTTCCCTCCGGGGCCCGACACTGGTGGTGGAGGTCGAAAGAGAGGGATGCCCTTGGATACCAGAAGAGGAGGGGTGAGGGGTGGTTGACAGTCAGCTGGCATGCAGACGAGGTGATTGAGATGACAGACTTATCCACTGGCAGTCAGGAGCTGATTGGACGTGGCTGGGTTTGAGACATGGAAGCCGGCAGGTGCAGGTGAGGCTATTAGTCTTCATGAGTTGAACATTTATTTAAACTCCATTGTATAAATGTGAGCCATCATATCAAAATGAGGATTAAGTCAAATTTGGTCAAAATGACCTAATTATATTTTCATATTCCTGGCTTTAAATGCTATATTTTGATACCTGGATTATCCTGATATCATAAGTAAATCCATATATATGACTTAATCTTTTTGTAGGTTACAATAATATAAATATTTGGTTTGAATCCTAATTTTATGTCATTTTAATGAGAAATTTTTGATGTCCTTACAAAGAGGAAACCTCAAATTATATTTGAATATTGAGATTTCCCAGCTGAAAAAAGAAACAAAAGTTTTGCTAGCTCACATGGAAAATCTAAACATTTTAAGGCGTTTTTCCTCAAAATCAGTTTTTTAGTTGCTACTGCTTAAAAAAGTGCTTCATAATTTTGTTTTATGATTATATTTCAGACAGTTTATTGAAATGAAACATTGATAAAGCATTTATTCATTATGTTTTGACAAAATGCAATTTTTGCAAATGTTTAAATTAAAACATATTTCTCCATATCCCACTTTTAGACTTAATCCTCATTTCGATCTGATGGGTCACAAATACTAGGGTTTAAAAATATTTTTTGGAAGTAGAATTATCAACTCAAGCTTTTTACTCAAGTAAAAATGTAAAAGTACTGTTTTTAAAACTACTTAAAGTATAAAAGTAAAAATAATAAAAAAAAAAAGCCATTAAGGACAACAGCTTCAGCTGCGCCACAGGGGTCTACAAGTGCACAACCACCTCCCACTATTTTTTTCTAAAGGAAATAATGTTTGTATAGTTAAATTAAAATGCTCGTCCTGTTTTCCTCTGCTTATCCGGGGTCGGGTTGCAAAGTACAGATAATTGTATGAAAATGTAAGTCGTAAGTAGACTGGAAAATAATTACTCCACTAAAATATAAATAACTAATATTTCTACTTAAGTAACTAAAGTATTTGTACTTGACAACTCTGCCACTGTGCAGTATCTAGTTTTTATATAGAGCTTGGTTAATATGAAGTTTTAAGCAACTAATGGAAATTATATTCATGCAGCTCCATAAAAAAAAGTTTTTATTTGTCTCTTGATGAAATCGAAAAATAATGAAAAATACAAACAATAAAACAAATGAGACAATTTAAGAAAGAAAAATGCTGTTATTCTGAAATGTATTCATTTTATATTAAAACAAAACATGTCAGCAGGTAATCATGAACATTGTTCCACAAGGATATCAACGCTACAAAATGTGTTTTTGTCTTATTGTTTTCTGTTTAACGTTTCCGTGGAATAATTGGCAGCAAAGCCTCAGAGCAGGAAAAAAAACAGCCACTAGAAACGTAAACGATACATTTAATTCATACAACACGTGTGGCCACTCATCAGTAAAACAAAGCTCGCAGCTTGAGAAAAACTACTCCTTGGTGAGGAAACAATAGAAAGCTAAAGCCAGTGAAGCACTTTAGTCACATCAGAGGGTTAATTTGATCCACTTATGTAGCAGTTAGAAAACACAAAAAAACCAACAAACAACAAATAAACCTCTTGAAAGGCTACAAATATTATTGCATATTGTGAATTTTCTTTTCCTCGGAAATGTAAAAAAGAATAAATGACCAAGAATGGAGACGATTTAAGGACTGTGCGCACGTTAGGCTTTTTTTAATTTTTTTTTTCTTGAACGTCGTTATTCTTTTCCCAGTTGTTGATTTTTTAAGTCAGCAGGAAAAATGTTATCAGCTTCATTTTTTGATGTGAACATTTTGAATCATTAGAATTTCTCAGAAAAGCCTATTTTTCTTATTATGTCAATAATAAACCAAACAAACTGCTTTTTAAACAAGCACATCCATTTCTTTTAGAAAAGGACATGCCTTGTTGTGTAATGAGTACATTTTACATTATGATGAAACATTTTTTAAACTTTGTTCTTTTTTATTTGTTCTGAACCTTCGTTTAGAATTAGTTTTTTTCTTTTTCTTTTGATTGTAAATTAAACACAACTGTGGATTTTTACAATCCTCACATCAGAAAACACTTGACCCTGGATAATGAACAACTGTGTGACTGTGTGTTGTACTTTAGATCATTAAAATTACACAACCCAGTGACCAAATGCTAAAACAAAAGAAAAGCAGCAGCATTGTGTTGTGAACCCTCAGGGGTAAAAACGCAGTTCGAGGATCAGAACCAGACCTTGGATCGTCTCTGTCGGGTCTTTGAAGTCCTCAGATGAAAAGAAAAAAACGTTTCAACACTAACTGAAAATAAAGTTTAAATTTAACATCTGGAGTTTCCTAACCTACAACTGTAGGGTTAAAACAAACCTAACGAGGATGAGGTTAATGCTGACAAAACTATTTAACCTTTTAATTTTTCTAATTATTACAGCATAAAAATGTTTAAATGTCGCTCGAGCCTTTACCTGGAACATCTATTTAAAGAAATATGGAAGTTCCTGCACTGATAATTACCTTTTCTTTAATCATACTTTGCAGTGATTTATGTTTACCTTCTTATTCCTAAAAACAATAAAACATAAATCCTTTATTGCAGCTGTCAGATGAAAAATGTCTGCTCACGTTCCATTGAAATGAATTTACACTATATATTTCCAGTTTTGTAGTGATAGTTTTTAGTGTTGTTTAAAATGATCTGGGCCCATCAAACTTCTTAGAATTACTCTTAAGAATGCTGTTAAAAGTGGACTTAAGTTTAAAATAATTCTTAGTTAAAAGCTGAGAGTAAGCTCAGAGATAACTTTCTTGGTGATCTGTATGGATGCTTGTTTGTGTCACGTATATAGAGCCAAGACGTGACCCCCCTCCTGGCTGTTCTTTACCTTGCCATGTGTGGTCTCCTGGCTCCAGCTGGGCGCTCCACAGGTCTGCCTACACGCCGTCTCCCAAGGCTCGACATCAATATTAACAGGACCGGTGGATAAGCTGCAGCCTCTCACAACCTCCTCGCTCCACCCCCACCCAGCCTTTTGTTTGTTTGTAGTTCCAAACAAACACGAGCCTTCTCCTCTGCCAGGCCTTGGCATTCTGGAAATGTCAGAAGAATTGTCCCAAGGCTTTCTGGGCTCGCCAAATTAAGGCATACATGAAAAGAAATACGAGCCACTAATGAAGTACATTAACCTCGAGCACCTAGCATCCACTTCCAGCATTGTGCTGCTTGCTTTACAAGCTACTAAAGGGAAAAGAGTGAAGGGGAAGAGAAAAGATGCACTTGACAAGCCTATTATTTAGAAAAAGAGTCTGCAAAGACTTGGTGGCTGGAATATACCGATACACTGCAATATCTTCTTTAAGGATAGAAAGATGAAATGCTTTGTGCAACATGCCTGATACCATAGACAAAAGAAGATGGGAAAAAAAAAAACTGGCTTTGGACCACATTTGTCTGGGTGACACAGCCAATATGCCTGCAGATTGCTGCTTCAGAATGAGCTTTTGTCTGTCCAGCTTTTTGAAAAAAAAGCTTTAAAAAACACATTTATCCGGTCAAACGTTTGAGATGATTTCACGTTGTTGACATTCTGCTCGAGTCACACGAGCGTTTAAGTTTGGAAATCTGTCATCTGTAGATTTGGCCTGTAAAATAAATAAACAAATCTCCTCTGCTCGTGTCACAGAGTTGATAAAAAGCTTAATGGCTGAACCCTCCCGATGCACAAAGTGACAACGGCGTAGCGTTAAGGGTGAATTTGGCTAAGATGTTTCGCTTTTCAAAGCCGCAATTTCTCTGAGATAAGACTTGAAGCGGCCGCGGAGCGACGGCACGTCTTGTTTTCAGACCAGAGAGGAGATTAAAAAGCATCTCTCCAGTTAATGGTGGAGAGCTCTGCTCTTTTATCCGGCGTACTCATCTCTTGTTCAGAAAGTGTGTTTAATTGCAGGTTAGCACGAGCTGAGCCGGACACTTGTTGTTGCCAGTAAAAGACGGACATGAATGAGGACATCAGGGTTCTGAATGAGCTCCTTATTAGATGCAAGAAACCAGGATTCCTGTGTGTTCATCAAAACTACACAGCTATATACATCACGTATTAATGCCAGGGAAATGTGGCCTTCAGACTTCTGCATCACATTAAACACTGAGGGGGAGATGGAGTTTTGTATTTAAAGGGGGGGGGGGGGGGGTATTATGTATTTTCCAGACATGAAAATGCTGCATATATCAAAAATAAATACTTTGCATCCAAACACCTTGAAATTGGCCTCTGTCTCTTTAAGAACCTCCTACCGTTTCAGACACTGCCACTTCACGTCATCACAACAGTGATTTATGCTGTTTACAACCAGTCATACAAGCGCTGTATGTTGTCATAAACAAAGGAACATTATATAATATCAGTTTTGAAAAAAATGGCCACTCAGGATACAGTTGAAGCTCACTCCAATGACCTTCCAAGTAGAACCAGAACGAGTCCAGAGGCTCTTACAAGACGCTTCAGCTCGGTGACATCATCCTTACATCAATGTTGAGCTTCTTTTTGTGAAGAAAGAATGAAATCATGAACATCAACCAGGGAGGAGCTTTGTGTAAATAATAGAACTGCGTATCGCAGCCAGTTCTCTAAATTTGATTTAATTTCCATTCTTAAGGTTTGATTTGATTTGCTTAAATTTGCTCTTACATAATGAAAATGGTTCAACTGTGTTGCAAAATACAAACACTTAATTTTTTCTTTTCACCATAAACATGTTTTAAATGGTAAACTTGTAAATTGGAGTTTAGTCCTGAAACAAAACTGTCAAGTTTCAATGGTTTTATATTAAAAAGCATTTACAAGTTAAAGTGTTGTCAGATGAATTAGTTTTAAAGAAATTAAGAATACTTTAATGAAGAAGAAGTGATGGATTAAGGTTGTAGAAGAAGGTGTGGGTTATTATAAGTATACTTACGCCCACTCATTTGAGTGTATGAAACATTTAGTTGTAATGTTTCTTACCTTCTGTTGGTAAGTTCAATAAAACCTAATAAAACAAAAATAAAAACAAATTATACAACATTTCATTAAGATATTTTTTAAAGTTTAAAAGTAATAACATTGCTAAGAAAAATTAAACAATTTTGTAAGAACGTCATCTTTCACATTTCTACATGCTACATTGTTTTCAGAAGCTAACGTTAGCGCTGAACAAGCCAGGAGTGACAAAACATAGAAACATACCTCAGCTTCATCATCACACAAGACAGCATGGGGAAAAATCCATCTCATGCCCTATAAATCAATTTCCCTAAATTTAAATGAACTTGATCCAAGATCGATTAAATCTATTTTTTTTTTACCAGCACTATAAGCAGAGCTTTGTACACTGCAAAAACTGTCCATCTAACCAAGTTTTAAAATCTTATATCCAGCAAAATGTATTTTTTATCTTGTTTTGAGACAGATTTACTAAACAAGAACTGATTGTGTCAGAATAATAATCTTGTTTTCAGAATGTGTCAGA
>JARVGW010000624.1:20937093-20950975 GCA_031762495.1 Anablepsoides rubrolineatus | reverse complement strand
TAAAATTACAAATCCTCAAAAAAATTACTTAAGTACTGTAACAAAGTAAATGTACTTAGTTACTATAAACCTCTGGAGCTTTGTACCAGGAAGTGTTTAGGCAGCTCTACAGGAGATTCAAGGATTTCTCCAACATAGTCAAAGCAACACTCTGGGTATGTTTTAGATGAGGGAATGATATTATCCTCCCCTTTAAGGAACGTTAGACCTTTAATGTCTATTCTGTTGTGGCTTCAGAAAATTTGCATGAATCTAAAACGTGTTGTTTTTCTCCTTTATTTGTTCCTTTCATGCTTTAAAATAACGTTTCCATCCACGAGTGGCTGCAGAGGCTATTTTACAGAGTTTTCAGGGAAATAATGACTGAAGGTGAAAAATACAGAAAATGTCAGCAAGTTTAAATGAGTTCCAAACGTAACAATTACACAAAAAAAAGTATCACAAATGCATACTGACGTGACAATAAGGAATGATGTTCATGGAAAACGAAAACGGAAAAGATGAGATAAAAATGAAACTCACGAGTTTTCCTCAAGCATTTCTACATCTACGAAAACGATGATCCCGACTCTGAAAATGGTTTGCAAGGCGATGAAACCACAACAACACAATCAAAAACAAATAAAGGTCAACCTCCTGGTCATGTAGTACAGTATTTAAAGAAAATATAAAGCGACACACTCAATAACATGTACATGGGTAATATTTGGGGGAAGAAATTAGGCAAGCACTTAAGCAAACTACCCTAAAAAAGCTTTAGTTTTGCAATTAAATCCACATTCTATTTTATTTCTTTTTTAAGATTACCCATGCGATTTACGAGATTTCACTCAAACAAAAGGCCCAGAAACAGAAGCAGGGGTTTAAGCTGACAAGGTGAGAGATAAATGGTGACATCAGTGCAGTGGATCCCACAAAGACAAAAGGGGAAGCAGCTCTCTGTGAAGGTGAAGCGATATTTTCACAGCAGGAGACGTACAAATAAACCGGCCCCGACACAAATACTGGAGACACTGACTGAAGTCTTAAAAAGCTTATTTGTTTCAGGTCAGTATCAAGGACCGTTCAAGCTGCTCAAGAACATTTTCTTCCTTGTCAGGTTATTAATGTCTCTGCTTGCTGAGAAGCCCTCTGTGATTTGGAGCAAAATTAAAACCAGCAGTCTGTGGAGCAGGGTTTCTATTATATATATATATATATATTTATTTTTTTTTCTCCCAAGACATTTGGGTTTCAGACCTGAATATTTCACAAACTGCTGACAAAGGTTTGACTCAAACTTCTAGTTCCATTCTGCAGAATTATTTCCCCACGTCTGCAGCCGGATGTGTTCGTGTTGACAGTCTGGATGAAGTCTGAAGCTGGGAGAGTTTTGTTTGAAAAGTTCTGAAAATGACTTTCATTCTGGTTTGACCAACAAACAAGGGCTTCAGAATCAGAATATGTTATTAATCCAATCCGGGGGGAAATTAAATTTGTAGCTTCAGCAAAAGACAAATAGCTCCACAGAAGCAAGACTTTAGAGATAGATAACGCAGCGACAGGAGAATTAGAGCTTTATGTGAAAAATAAGTCATAATAAGCCGAGGAAGCTCTGTGTTCTGGGGTGATTTAAGAGGAACCTGTAAGTCTTATAGCAGGGAAAGAAACAAAACTATTATTGTTTATGTGGGAAAAACAGCTGAGGGGTAAGAAAAGCTTAAGATTTGAAAGTTTTAGAGAGTTAGAGAAGTCAGAAAAATGTTAGTTAAATATTCTGTAAAAAAAAACTTGATTACATAAACTCAAACAAATATATACTAAAACTAGTATACTTGTAGTTCGAGTTAATAAGTAAATTTGTGTATAAGTATATCAATACATCATACATCATTTTTGTGTATTGTACTAGAAAGTCTACTGATTTATAATTATTTGGACTAAATTGGGACATTTTTAGTTTATAAAAAGTATACTTTATGTATATTGTTCACTTACTGTACTTTACTACTTTTTTGTTAAAGTTTGCTGTAATATATTTAATGTACACGTTTCCTATACTATTGCACTAGTTATATACTACTTGTCTTTATACTTTTCAGCATAAACTAAGTATACTATCCTTAAATTAATCAAATACAGTTTATAAAAAGTAAGAAAATGCCAGTTTAGACATTTACAACCCACCTTTCTGTGATTTTTGTGATTATTTTTCAGAGGTCTATAAAATATTTGGGAAAAAAAGATAAAAGTAAAAATACCTTAATTAAAAATGACTTTAGGTAAAATAAATTTTACTGATGAGAAAAGTACTTAAAGCCATAAAACTGTTCACAGAAATTGGGAAACTAAAGGTAAAAGTATTTTTAAACACTCTATATACATATTTTATTTTAAAGAAAAAAATTGCTTCATAGGTTTATTGGAACCAGTTGACAGGACTTGGTTGAGTAAACATCTTCACTCATGATGAGTTCAGACATATATAATTTGTAACAAGTAACTAGGTGTTAAATTTTAAAGTAAAGAACGAAAAATGTAAAAGTAACAATTAAAAAAAAAAATACTTGGTAAAACTCCAAATCCTCAAAAATATATGTAAGTACTGTAATGTAGTAAAGTTACTCTGTTCTTTTTTAAACAAAATTTTATCAAAAACTAAATTTTGCTTTTTGAATTTGTGAATGTGAATATATTTTGTTTAAAAATAAATAAATTAAACCTTAATTAAGCCAATTTGTTTAAACTCTAAAAAATTTATACTTTCGTCGTCTCTCTGATGAGGTTTTCTCACATTTTTTGTAAATCCAATTCATCTTCATTATTTTGTTCTTGCAGAATATATATTTTTATTTTTTTGCATAACTTATACCAGCAACAAACAAGTGAATAGTGTCATAATAATAAAGTTATAATAATGTCCATGCACTGGCAGCAGACATATGTCACCTTTGTAAACATACGAGCTGATATTTATCACATCTATATGCTAAAATGACCGCAGCAAATATTTACCTTTCAGAAACAACTCCTGTTTTTTTTTTATTCTAGGCAAAAATTTAAATTTGCATCTTCACCAAAATGTCAAACTAGTCTATTACAAAAATGCATTCCCACTAAGGTGAAGCAGACAATTTCATATCTTCCAGCGATGCTGACATTTTGGAAAATAGTGTTCAGTGAACGGCACATTTTATTTTTTACTTCAAATATAGATAAACTGAAATGTTTTTTTGTTTCTGAATAACTTTTTAAGGAGCTTCTGAGCAGCTTTACAAAACAGATGTTGACAAATTATTAAATTAGCTTTTTCATCACTGAAAGATATCAGTTTATTTAAAAAAAAAAACATTTTCCAAACCCTGAAAGTTTTATTCACTTGATCTAATTGTAGCTGATTTAAACATGTTTGATGGGTGAAACTTAACAAAACAAGGTGTAAAATGTCAAATCAGTCAATTCTGAGTTTCTGTGATGCAACAAAAACTTGAGAGTATTTTACAAAGTAAGACAATCATTTATTTCTCCTTCACTGTAAATATTTTTACAATGATTAGGAAGTCAAACAAAACTGTTTTTGGATTATCTGTGGCACAAAGGTTGCTTTTTGTTAATGTTTGTTGTAATTCAGTGAATGAGGATTAATAATTTAATTAAAGCTCAGTTTATAAACAAAATAATATCATTTTCAATAATATTAATATCAATGATTTTCTTCATTTCTTCATATTTTTAAGTTTTGAATTCCGTTGAGCTTCTTTCTCCTTCCAGTTCTGCATAAAGAAGCAGAATCTTTCAGCAGTACCAGATGGTACCGGCCCACTTTCATCTGTGGTCATTTCTGAGCCTCAGCATTTTATTAATGTTCATTTTCAAAAGTCTAATTGGCCATCATAGTTTTTTTTTTTTCACAGACCAAAATAAGACATTCACCACATTAAAAGTTCTAAAGTGAAATAATTATTCTTTTGGGAATTTAAATGATTTAATCTGTATTTCAAACCAAACCTACATGTTTTAATTTGGTGGTTTTGTGTTGTTTTTGATCAAAACCTAAAACAATAAACAGAACAAAGATTTGAAATTAGTTGTTTTTAGCTTTTTAGTTCATCTTATATCTAAATAAAATATATTTACTATAATTATTAGAGATCAGCAATATTATTTATTTATTTACTTACTTACTTACTTACTTACTTACTTACTTACTTACTTACTTATTTAGTCTTTTGTGCATTATTTATGACTCTGGTTCTTTCTTCACCTCAGGCTAATCCTAAGCAGATATAAAATGCATCAAACTCCAGGCAGTGAGCCCAGGAGCTCCTCAGATTTAAGGTTACTGGCTCATCTCAATAGAATTTGATGGGAAAATAAAGACAAAGTTGGTCTTTAATGGAAGATGGTCAAATATTTATTTAAATGTGGAGAATGAACTAGCATGAGGTGGGAGTGTTTTAGGGGAAAAGTGGGGTAAAAATGAAGACATGGGTGGCCAGTTTTAAAATGTTTTTAACTAAAAAAACAACCATTTTAAGTATTTGATGGATAAAAACAAACTGAAAAAAAGAAGTAGGTCCTCTGGACGGGTTCTTCTTTAAAAAAACATTTTGTCTCTCCTCCAAGAGACTTCTTCAGTCTGAGGAGTTTCAGGTGAACTCAGCCTTATAAGCACTGCCTCCACATGGTGGACAAACAGGTTAGTCACATGCTAAAGAGGGCCATCAGCCTAACGATAGGTCATTAATGCCTTGATTGGCTCTATTGTTCATGGAGGGTCAAGTACCCCATCACCTGACTATCATTGGGGTTCTGATTTACACCTATTGATCACAGGGGACTGAATCATACTGGCAATAACAGAGAGGGACAAATAGACACGAAGGACTCCAACTCTGTTAATGATGGACGTTTTTTCTTCACAAAAATGGCTTCCTTTACTCCTCTATCAAACCAATGTTCCTCTCTGTCAAGGATGAGAACATCTTCCTCTCTGAAAGAGTGACCGCTGGCCTGTAGATGAGTGTAAACTGCAGAGTCCTGACCGGACGATGTAGCTCGTCTGTGTTGGGTCATTCTTTTAAACAGTGACTGCTTTGTTTCACCGATGTATAACTGATCACAGTCCTCCTGGCATTTAACAGCAGGATGTCATGTTTAGAGAATAAACATTACAGCTTCTCGACTGGTTTGGGTCCAGGTTTGGGGTTTTTATTTTCACCTGGTTGTTGGCTGGAATCCTGTTTGGGTTTCTTGTTTTCAGAAAAGCTCAGTTAGGATAACTGCACTGCTCCAGGGCCTGTCTTGTGTGTGATCTCCTTCTCCCTGGCTCCTGGGTTTGTGGGGGACACTGTCTGCTCTTAGTGCAGAGTCCTGATGACTCCTAACTTGAGTCAAAACACAAATTCTGGTCTGTGTGGGTGGGTTTGTGATACACGACAGTTTTCACCCGTCAGAGACATCACAGTCCAGGAACGCCAACCTGCCATTTATTACATCTTTTCGGGTGAACTTTATATATTTAGCTACAGAGTTGATGTGATCAGCAAAATGTTGGAGTTCCTGGGATTTAATTTTAATCCAGGTGTCATCAATACCTTAACCAAAGGCTCAGTGGTGTCCCTAAAAAGTACAGAGCTGATGTAAATTTCAAAGCTGAGCCCAAAACTGGCTCAGATCGACTTTTTATGATGTTACATTTTACTTAACGTTCTTCCATTAACTCCAAACTCATATGATACAAGCAAAAACACATTTACAAATCTGTTTTAACAGATATGACACGTCTGCCTTAGAATAAAACAACAAGCTTCTGTAAAACAAACTAAGCTGCTCCTGTAGTTCAGGATGTTTCACTTCACATCACATCGGAAGTTTTAGGATTTCTGTCCAACTTTGTACAAGAAAGAAACCATAAATGCATACATTTAATAGCGAGCGTTAATCTAAATGAAATCTGACTCACCTTGAAGTCATTTTAAGTACCGGTATATTGAGTAGATAACGTAACCTTGGGGGGAAAGTAGGGCTCAAATAAGTTTTCATATCAGATAATGTAATAATTCTGTCACAGCGAAAGGATGCAAGGAAAAAAAAAACACGATTAAGAGTTGGCTGATTTATTTCACTGATTACTTTCAAGTTTCAGACTAAAGGTTAACTGTCGTTTTTTTATGGAGAAAATGTGAATTTTTGTCAGCCCGCGTGTTCTTTAGTACTTCAATCCTTGGCTCACTGAACAACAACTCTGTTGAAAGATTTAACTCACAACTAGAAGCAAACGGACAAATTTCAGCAGCTTTCCTCTACAGTACCATCGTTTCATTTTAGTTTAAAAGCTGATTTAAGAATTTAAAAGAAAATTAAATGTTTTATCTGCTTTTTTTTCTTGTTGAAATAGACTTTTCTTATCAAATCTGCTCAACAGGATAATTATTTTTAGTGCAAATATTTTGTATTTGTCACACAGTGATGAGTTAACATCTTTCATTTTGTTTAAAGACACAACTTTCTTACATAGTGAGACTTCAGCATTTTTTCCCTCTCGCTGTCTGTGGGTCAAAATGACCCTGGAGGACGGAGATTTAAAAGTAAGGTTTGGTGGGCAGCAGGGGGGTTCAGATAACAAGCTGCTCTCATGTAGCTTTTACCTGTTTCAACTCGGCCCCTCAGCAGTCGACACATTGAGTGACAAATTGCAAGAAAGCCGCTTTGAATCTAACTATAAACCCTCTCTTCAAGCGTCAACTTCTGTAGCTCTGCTTTGCCTTGTTGGATATTTTCCAGCACACTCCAGGTTTATTTGTATCCTTCAAAATAAAAGGCTGTTCTGAGTAATCATTTGGATTTTCATGGGAGTGTTCTCCTCGGAGGCAAACGCCTCCATGCGTGAGACGAAAAGGCTCCTAATATAATTTATCGGTGGGCATAAATCACATGCTAACGCCCTCACACATTTAAACTCAACCTAACCTGTGCTGACATATAAGAGACAGCTTTCCTGTCATCAAACCACTAATGGAAGGAATTTTCTTTTGGTGGGCCAGATGGATAGCCCTTCATCAGAGATAAACAACAATAAAAATCCTGAAGCTCCTATGTTGAAAGGTTTTTGAGTTATAAGCATTTTTGTATGTAAGGACACACCCTTTTCAATTGGAGCCCCCTCCTCAAAGATGGGGTCTATCATAAAACTGTTGGTTGGTGCGGTGTAGGTCTGACACATCTACATTCCTGCCAAATTTAATTTTGATTGGTGAAGTTTCCGTGCTACGATTGACCAAAAATACCCCAAAAAAAAAACAAAAAAACAGTATGAAAACAATTTGACCCCCGCTTTGTGTGCAGGGGTCATAAAAATAGGATATAAAACGTCTAGCTGAGCTCTAGACAGGTAAAAATGTGAAGTAAAGACACTAACTTTCACTGTTTTTCTCTAACAAGTCACCATCCATCCTTCAGAGTGTCTCCCAGCGAGCATTCAGAGCACGCCTGCGATAGGAGGTTGTATTTAGGCCGTCAATACTCCTGATAAACCCATTAGAATCGGAAGATGCGGCTCGTCTGCTAATTTGTAAAAACTGCTGCAACCAATGGCAGCTAGCACAGCTGCGGCGGCGGCGTCTCACACGTAGCTTTTAATTAGCCTCCTTCTCCAAGCAGCCTCCACCTGCAGCAGCTGACTCCTGTTCTGTTCATTATCTCCAACAGTCGCTGCGTCGGCTTTAGTTTTTCCTCCACATCCAGTCATTTGTAATTAAAAATGAAAACTAGTGAAAATGCTTCCTATATTATGTTTATCTATTTATGCTCTAATAAAACTTTAGGATTATTTAAGATTTGGTTAAATTTACGTGTTGAGAAAAATGGACAAGTTTAAATTCTGAGATTTGTCAGCCCTCTGTCACCACATTTTCATTACATAAAAGTAAATAAATGTGACCCACCATACAGAAATGATGACCTAATCACGTTTTCAGATTCTTAGCTTTAAAAGCTACATTATTTTACTTAGATCATTCTGATATCATAAATGGATCCAGAGATATGACGTAATTTGTCTTGTTGGTTATGATAATACATTACTGTTTGGTCTGAATCCTAATTTTATGTAATTTTTACGGGGGATTTTTCCTTTCATTATGGAAAGGACATCTGAAAAAGTATTTGAATATTAACATTTCCTAGCTGGAAAGAAAGAAAAACATTGCTAGCTCACAGGGAATATCTCAAAATTTAAAGGCGTTTTTTTCCTCAAAATCAGGTTTTTTGTTGCTACTGCTCAAAAAATTACTTCACAAAAGATTTCATGATTATATTTCCCACAATTCATTCAAATTAAACATTAATGAAGCATTTATTTGTTATATTTTGACAAAAAGCTGTTTTAAACAAAACAGTATATTATTTCTCCATTAACCACTTTTAGACTTAATCCTTGTTTCGATGTGACGGGTCACAAAGGGTCAGAATTTCTCATTGCCACTCCTAGTTTTTCCAGTAATGAGTTATTTGTCTTCACAGGTTGAAAACATAAAAAAAACTGTTAAATGTAAGTTAGCAGTCTGACTTGTGTTTTCTCATTTCTCTTTGTTTTATTTAGAACCACAGAGAGACGATGTCATTATTTTTTCTTCACGCGTGTCAAATAATTTTTTAAACGAACCGACTTGTGTGCAGGTCTTCATTATTGATAGCGCATGCACCGGTTCTTTGAATTCATCACAGCTGTCACGTCGGATGAGCCAGACACAATACGGTGAAATAATTAGAGCTACTGTAACCGTCTCCTAGCAACCGCGCTGCCTCGTCCACAGAGACCTGCACTCGCCGGTTCGTCTTTGTGTTTCCTTGTTTTGGGTTAAAGCATCACGATGCTGCAGGTGGAGAAATGTGCTGGCAGCTAACAGGGCATCAGGTTAGATCATTTCTGACTTCTTCACTGTTTGAAACACGATCTGCTGATGCAATATGGAGCTGTCAGCCAATGAAAAAGGGCGTTTTTTATGTGTGTTTGTGTGTGTGTGTGTGGGGGGAACCTTCAAAATTGTTCAACAGTGAATTACAGTTTGTGTAATTGTTTAATGTTTTTCAATTTGATTTTGTTTTCAATTTTTGTGTAACATGATCAACTCATTCCAGCTGTTGTTTCGTTTCCGTCTTAATTATTACAAGTTTGCAGGTGAGGCGGCAATAAAAAACATAGCTCACAGACTGTGTAGCCCCTCCTACAGGTGATGAGCCCACAGGCCCAACTGGGCCCCAGAGCCAGATGCTCTGTCCGGTGACTGCCAACCAGGCCGGCTGGTCGGGTGTGGGGGGCTCCAGTAACCCACATCCTGAGCTCCTTGCTGTCTTTTCTCCATGAGGATCATGAATCTGTTCCCTTCATAAAGTTGTTCTTAATTCTAATATTGATGTGAGCATTTCTAGATGTTCACCACAAAACATTAGAATATTTTAAAATAGCTACAATTCAACTAATTTTATAGCTATTGTGTTCAAATTTTGTGCGATTTTAGTGAAACATAGTCTCCAATGCATATTTAAATGGGGACCTCCACCCAGGTTATTTTTAGAACATGAGTCAATATTGTTTAAACTGTTAAAAACAGCATCAAACTCCAGCAGGAGGACCACATAACATGGTGCAACGATTCTTATAACAGTAAGGATCATCCCAACATGGAAGGAGTATTTTTAATCACTTTTCCCAAGCTAAGATGCTAGGCTAACTGCTGGAATCAAACTGCTGTTCAGACGAGAGTCAGAATTGCTCTTGAAGTGTTTGACGCTTGTCGAAAGCCCGATTTCAACTAAAGAGCTCCTGTCCATCTGTCTCAGGTTAGTGGACATCATTCAGGAAACTGTCCCCTCAGAAAATCTGTCACACAGTGAAGTCTCTCTGATTGGTTGATGCGCTGCATCGAGCTGCAAAAGTTCAGATTTTCCAAGTCGAATGCTCAAATCGCACAGCTCTGATCACGCTAGACGCGCCGCAGCACTTCACGACACTGCTTGACTCGTGTCCACCATACAATCTGCATGTAAACCTGATGCTCCTGACGCTGAAATCGTGTTCGGTGTGAACGCAGTATAAGTTGGCAACACTGTCCAAACTGCCTGTCTGATGTTTTGAGCGAGCAGCAGATAATGCAAATGACATGCGTAACGTCACGAGTGAAGGTCCCCATTGTGACCCTTTTTTGTTATCCTTCATTGGTTGTACTTCTTACAACATCTGCTTAAGACAACACAATCATTGATGGCTGCTTCAGCTAACTGACCTTAGCAAAGAGAAAAACCCTTTAGCTCCAGTCAGTTTTACAGATATTCAGCTCAAAGTTGGTGTGATAGTATTCATCAGTCATTTATAATCCAAGTATTAATGCAGGCATGTCCAACTCCGGTCCTCAAGGGCCTGTCTCCTGCAAGTTTTAAATTTGTCTCTGCTTCAACACCGCTGATTCAAATAAATGATTTACCTTCTCAGTTTGCCATCAAGGTCTGCAGAGGCCCATTAATTAAACACTCCTTAGATTCAGCTGTGTTGAACCAGAGCAGCACCTAAAGCATGCAGGACACCGGACACTTGAGGACCGACTTTGGACACCACTGTATTAATGGATCAGTCAATATAAACAGATTAATGCATTATTTTCTCAAACTTATACTATAATGAACTGTATTTTTATTTTGACTCCGTTAAAATAAAACAATTTCAGAAAACACTTTGCTGTGTGCCTCTAGCCGTGTGAACCGCCTGCAGACGTCTCCGCTTCATGGATTGCCATAGAGACCAGTCTAACCAGTCTAGCAACACGATCATTTCCACCCCCTTTCATCCCTCTTTTGCTGCATGTTTATGATGAAGATCTCGAGTGAAGTGGTGTAGAGGAGTGTGTGTGTGTGTGTGTGTGTGATGCAGGGATTTCTCCCAGCTCTCTCGTGGGGTTCAGACGACATATCAAAGCACAATCTTTTAGATGAGAGCATGTTTTGCTCCGCTACCAATCAGGGTTGACGAGAGGTCTAATCACTTGAGGAGCGCGCATTAAATATTTGTGAATGTTACCCAAAAAGCAGTTTTGCATGAAGTATCTTCCGTACTTGGCACTGTTTTAGTGAAAAACGAAAACAAATAGTGACTTAGGATAAAGTGCTGTGTTTTTTTTCTTTTCTGAAAAGTGTTTCATCATTTCTCTGAAATGTTAATGCGAATGACTCATGCAGCCAAATTTCCTGTATTATTGATGTCAGTTGTAGACACAATCTCTAAAGATTTCTCAGCAAATCATATTTAATGCAAAGAGTAAAGGAAACAAGGGCAAAAGCAACAGATTTTGCTATTACATCAATAGATATTGCACAAGATTATTTGAGCACTTGGATGGCTGATCTCTATGGTGTGGTATGAGGGCCAAAATTAAGACTATTTCGCAACCAGCAGTTGCTACATCCTTGTAACAGGAGGCTGTATCTATTCCTTAGCCAGCTAAAGATCTGATTAATGATAGATCGGCACCAAATGAGAGGCTGGCGCTGGCAAATAAGGAGACTATTCATTTGTGTTAGCATCAGAGAGGCTAAGGACTAGCATAGATAAGGTGGTGTTAGCATCAGAGAGGCTACCAACTAGCATTGATAGGCTGGCGTTATTGTTTCGGATGGTAGCGACTAGCATGGAAGCTAGCATTAGCATTGGAGAGGCTAGTGGCTGCTCACCTACTTCATTAGACACAAACTTTTTTGAAAAAAAAAACTGTCTCAATAAAAATGGTTGACATACAAAACCTATAAGCGACATGCAATAGAATTTATTGTTCAACATGATGTCAAGCTTAAATATAAAACATTTTACTGTGAAGTAGACAGCTTTAGCTTCCACCTGAATTGGGAGCTGTGTTTGCCCTTGTCTGTTGGTTGACGGCTATGTTTTTTCTCTTTAGCCAAATTATGAGAAAAGCCAGAACAATCAAGTTATGCCAGCTTATCCAATGCTAGTCGCTAGTCTTTCCAATGCTAATGCAAATGAGTAGTCTCCTTCTCATTTGCCTGAGCCGGCCTCTCAGTTACCGGTGCTGATCTATCAATAATCAGATCAATAGCTGGCTTAGGAATAGATATAGCCTCATGCTACAAGGATGTAGCAACCGCTGGTTGTGCAGTATATTTCAACCCTCATACCACACCATAGATCTCATCACATCTTACACAATCCATTCTGTTTCTGTTGCACCAAAGAATTGCACATCTCTGTCCGCTTCAAACAAATGTTCTGCATAGCAACAAGTTCAAGTCAAAAGACGGCCAAGACCAAAGAGGGAAGCAGGAAAGAGAACCATGTGGACCATACAAAGGGGAGTCAATGCATGTGAAGGAGAGGGGATGAACGAAGGGTTGGAGTGCGTTGGTCTGTGTACCTTGAGGCCAAAGTCTGAGGGGAAAAGGCCTACACTGGCATGCGTTAGTGTGAGCTAGGCTGGATGGTTGCATACTCGACAAGGTCCCCAGGGCCAGTTTGAGCAGAGCTTCGTGGGCTGGGAGACGAGGCCAAAGCTGCAGTATCCAGCTCCGCATACTGGACATCACAGTCCTTGTGGCCAGAGTTCTGGAGACAAGAGAGGTGAAAGGTGTGTGAGGAAGTGAGGCAACCCAAATCATGACAGAGTGAGAGAGACAGATAACGTGACAGAGAAAAGGGATGGAGACGGATGAGGGAAAACGTTGACTGAAGGTCGAAATGAGACATTTTGAACCGGGGCCGAGACAAATGGAACATATAAACACCATGAAAAAGGTAACAAAGAGGTGAAACCACAACACAAATTAAAACTAAGTGCTAAAAAATGATTAGAAACGGCACATCCTTTTTTTACTTTATTTAAAATAAAGGAACTGTTTAATTGAAGTCTTTGCGTGTGCAACAGAAACCCAGTTACAGACAGATGTGCCCGCAGCAAAATGAGCCATTCTCAGAAATTACACAACGCACAAAGTTGAACGGCATGAAAAATGGAATTAAACACAAACAAACACTGGAACTAAACAAGTTGACTGGGTGCAGCTCAAATGGGTGGATTATGCTGAATGCATGTCTGTACAATCTTATAAACCACAGGGACTGAAATTTATGTGTCCTGAT
Organism: Anablepsoides rubrolineatus; assembly: GCA_031762495.1. Classification (NCBI taxonomy): domain Eukaryota; kingdom Metazoa; phylum Chordata; class Actinopteri; order Cyprinodontiformes; family Rivulidae; genus Anablepsoides; species Anablepsoides rubrolineatus. Next base: position 20,937,852 of record JARVGW010000624.1, on the reverse strand, counting down.
CGCTGCTGAATCCAGAGACCATGGCTGTAACCACGGATACTATACGCAGAGATGTTCCCAGAAACACTTAAATGGACACGATGGGGTGAATCAGTCACCTGAAATATCAGTGTGCACGTAAACACACAGACAAAACAATCATTTCCACAAACATCTGAACCATGAGTGCTAAAACTAAACTAATGGTTGATCTGATGAATATCTGGCCAGATTAGTGAGCGAACAAATCCTCTTAATGAGGTCATCAATACTGACAGATAAATGTGAGGATCTTACAGCTCGTTGAAACAATGCTTCAGTCCTCAAGAATAGGTAAATAAAATGATTTGTTAATTTTATAAAGATGTGCTAAATCCGTATTGGTAGATTTGTTGGTACAGTAAAAAAATAAAGATATGTTTTTTTCTTTGCTCATATTTAAACTGAGCGTTGCACCTTAATGAGTATTATAGGTGGGTTGTATGATATGGCTGTGCATACCACAATGAACATGAAGCAGAGAGAGGGAGGGGCAGTTCTAGGGGCGGGGCCACAGGGGTCTTAGCCTGGTAAAAACCAGCCCCTTGTTCACAGCTTTGCTTCGTACAGAGGGTCTGGACTCCTGGCCATTGAGAAGGGATTGCTTCCTGGAGGCGTGGCCTCTGTTGAAGTTTAAAACGACTGGATCTGATTTACCCAATCACTTATGCTACGTTTACACCAAACGCGTTTTGAGCAGCAAAAGCAGCCAGTCTACATGCAAAGTCAATGGTGGACGCG
>JARVGW010000624.1:20910129-20923957 GCA_031762495.1 Anablepsoides rubrolineatus | reverse complement strand
ACAAGATTATTATTCTGACACAATCAGTTCTTGTTTAGTAAATCAGTCTCAAAACAAGATCAAAAATATTTTTTTGGGCTGAATATAAGGTTTTAAAACTTGGTTAGATGAACAGTTTTTTGCAGTGTATATTAATGTAGATTGTGGAAAATTTGGAAAAACACTTTAAATGTGAGAAAAAGGATTGAAATATTGCTATCATCTCCTGAGGGAAACTGGTTAACCATGGCACTGCTACAGTCTTAAGTACCCATCAAATCGTATTTTCACATCATCTAAATGCTCAACTGCACCCTCACCACGCTCTGTCAGCTGCACATTCCCAGTAATATATATAAAAATATAAAACACCATGAACTGTTTTTATCACACTTAGTCCTGGGCGTGACTCTCTTGGACCACATCAGCAGCTTGAAGATGAAGCCAGCATGGTTTTTACCGCCACAGTTATCACGTCGGTGCTAACTTTCCATGACTTTGTCACAACCGGAGTCCCAGCTTCACAAAACAGTTCTGCAAAATGGCTGCAAAGACCGGTTCTGTCTCTGAGCTGCCTCTGATCAGTCATAAATCACTAACTGAGCTGTGTCCCAGGCCTGAGCTTTGCAGAACCAGAAGAGGCAGAAATCGCACCGAGGCACAGCCAGTCTCAATCCAGGTGTTTATGTGAAAGCATAAACATAAAATCCTGCAAAGACCTTTCACACTGCAGCTGATTTTTAACTAAAGACACTCATCAATAGACATCAGTTGTCTTAACACTTTCAACTTTTTTTTATGCTGTCTTTTTGTTATTGAGTTTTTTAAAAGATTATGTTCCTATATTTGTTTCCTTTTCCTTTTTGTGTTGTGTTTGATTTGATTAAAACTGCACTGTATGCATCTATGAAGCTTTTATTTTAAAAATAAAATAATTAAATCTTAAAAATGCATACAAATAAAAAAAAAATATTTGTGTTTTTTTCCAAGATTTTTTTACGAGCCGGAGTGAGGTCATATATGTGTAGGTTTTATCTTTAGAATTCAACCTTTTAGCTGTTTCATCTGTGGTGGAGCAGGCGCAGCGTGAGTACAGAGAGGCACATAATTTTCTTTTTCAACATGTGGTCTCTCGTAAATTTACCCCACAGCGAACGACTAATGGATCTTTCACCCTGCAGAGTTGGAGGCCTCTGACAGAGAAGGGCTTTTTAAGGGTTTTTAAGATGGCGCACTCACAACAGGCTCTGAATGAACATCATGACAGAAAGGCGTTAATTATTACTCTAACAGCTCCCAAAACCTCAATTAAATAATTGTATGAAGTTTGCTGTGAAAAGCACAGAATGAAATGAGTCAAAGTAACAAAGAACAATAAAGTTCTCATAAAAAGTGAGTCATATAATAGTATTTGAACAATACATTTTCACTCCACAACAATGTGCTGTTCAATTCTTGGGATCAAAAGGCTGCCCGGTGCCCTTTGATTCTCTTTTTCTTCCAGTCAGCAGTAGCTGTTGAACTCCAGTCAATACACACTTGGGTACCGGGAACCTTTTTTCTCGTCAAAAGGTGAAGAATTAAATGCCTGAGTGGTCATACGGGGAGCTGAGCCACCAGACTTCAGATGCAATTAGACTGAGGTACGACTTGTTCGAACAATGAATGCTTTGGCCTTCTGGATGGATGTGGTCTATTTGGCTCTCAGAGCGGCATACATTCAGGCCGGTTACATGATTTCTGCATCAGGTAAACATATTTCACTGCAGGTCAGCCGAGCCAAGGCTTCTCATGCATGAACACACCGTCCATCTAAAGGGTTTTAGGTTGCATTGAAACCTTGCTGAGGGTTGGATAGCTCTTCTGTTCATTTTTTTTTTAGGTAGGAGATTAATGCTAAAGCATATTAGTTGTTTTTTAGCCAAAAAAACAGTTTGTAACATCTGCACTGAGCAGCAGCAACACAAGATTATTTGTCTTGGTCAAACCTTAAAAGCTGATGCAATATCAGAAAACTTAAGCTCCATATTTGTCAAACTAATTGCATTAAAGCTGCTTTGAATTTGCTTATAAGGTTTTTCTGTGGTGGCCATTTTGAACTCTTGACTCCAAAGGATAACTGGTTGCAGGGATTACATTCTGACAGCATTTTCAAAACAAATGAAGGTAACATTGTTACTTGATTGTGGTAGAAGAAAAACTAGGTGCTTTGAAACTACATACTGCCAGTGGTACATTAGATATTTTGCTAACAGACAAATGGGGTTGATGCCAATAATATACCTAAAGTTTTAAGCAAGGAAAAGCACTTTGACTGTGTTTCTAAGCTACAGCAACATCAACATTGAGCACAGTTGCTTTAAAATGACAGCGTTATTCTCCATTTTTACCTTTTCTAAGGTTGTTTGGCTGTGGCAGCCATCTTGAATTTGGTTGACTCCAAAGAGTGTTTATTTATAAATGTACAGCCAGTAGTGGGCAGCACTGTTCTAAAAAATTGTTCTACTAGCCCTAAAGCACTACCTCAAATATTTAGGTCCCCTACTTCTAAAGCACACTGAAAATTTAGCAAAAGCTAATTCTAAAGCACTAAAATAACCCTACAGCTTACTTAAATATTGAATAATATAATAATAGCCTTATCACTGACATTTCACAGCCTTTTTTGAGTTCATATATTGTCAATATATTGTCACCTAGTAGATAAGTGACACACATATGAACAAAATGTGTGACAGCTTTAACCCTCAGCTGTTAACAATAATGTTGATCAATAACATTTAAAGACCTCAGTTAGTGCTTCTAAATTTGTGCAAGTGCTAATCCACTAATACATTTTAAAATGAGCAAAAGCCTTAAAGCACTAATCAGGAAATTAGTTCCCCTCTTAGTGTTTTAGTGCTTTAGGGGAACTGTGCCCACCACTGTGTACAGCCAATGAAGATTTTGTTAAAATTTGATGAAAATTTGTCCAACTTTTTTATGACAATAACACACACGGGCAAATACTTTATCATTCAGTTTGACCTTTCATCAACAAGCAATAATGGAGTTTTTGTCACGTAGTACACACCTGATGTTGAGGTTTTTTTAACTGACGCTGAAAAATGATGGTAAAATGCCGAAGGTCTGCTGACTCATCAAACGGCTCATTCTGGGACAAAGCGGCAGCATCTAAAGTTTTCAGTTTTTTTTCATTTCAATCTAATGAGTCGGTGTTGAAAACTTCATGGTGAACTTGACGATAATTAATCAAACACTAATTAACTACAACATTAAAGCTGTTGACAGGTGAGGGGAATAAAGTTGGCTTCTCGGGTTCGTATGGATTTTGTTTTGACATGTAACACCAACCTAAACACTGTTCTCCAATGAAAAAACTCATGTTGCCCTTTTTTTTATTTAAATTGATGAGCGCACACCACTAAAACACAGTAAAGATTTGTCCACAACACTCCATAAAAAAGTTTTTTCAAAGTAAAACTTGCAGCAGCTCAAAAAGTACGGTGAGTAATAATTAGCACTGTGTCATTACAAGTGGCCTGGTGGCTGTGCAGATGCTGATTATCTCAGTGTCATTTAAGGAAGCTGCTCATCAGGATGACTGACAGGCTTTCGGGCAGGAAATTGCCCAGCTGAGCAGAGGATGGCACGAATAGGAGATATAAATATATATTTTTAATTTGTCATTTAAAGGTTTAACTCAGATAATGTCTTAATTTATTTTGGGTTGAGTAAAAAACGACTCTGGTTAAATAAATGTTCAAGAGTTACTGTTTCAATATTTTGCTTTAGGTAAGATATTTAATACCTGAATCACTATAATATAATAATACCTGGTTTAAATCTGACCCAATGATTCATGCCCTGCTAATGCTAAATAAGACAGTTATGTTTTATGATTTTTCATCACTGGCTAAAATTAATCAAATAAGTAATTAACCTGCTAAATATCTTTATTCTAAGGCAGCAAAACATTGCACAATAGGTCTGAGTCTTACCTTTTTTGTCTCACTGCAGAGGAAATACGATAACTTGCTCAATAATTTCTGCACAATAGTTCTGCAGGGAGAGAACAAGCCCGGTACTTCTCTGTCTACATTATTCAGAGTCCAGATGTCCAGCTGTTTGACTTTCTGCGTCAAAGTATCATAAAACTTTTAAAACACCTGCTTCCCAGTATATAGACAATAATTAAATATTGGTCCTTTTTTTATATTACCAAGTAGGGAGTATTTCAAATTTTGTTAATGCTAAAACAAACGTAATTACAGCAAATTTATAGCAGCCTTTATAACCCTTCCTGTTCTTTCTGAATGTATAAAATCTATTTGATGCTGTAGATGAAACAATAGCATACAGTTTTAAAGGTCAGAGTAAAAAAACCTCCTGGAGTCTTATTTTGACCAGGCTGGTTTCATCAAAAAATAATAATAAGCACGACTCATTATTATAGTCTATCATCTGGCAAAGCTGAGCATGTCCCTAATTACCTATACAGTGTTAACAAGCTGCTCTAATTTCATGTTAACTTGTCAGACCAGCTTGTTTGGTTGCCAGGGTGATGAGTCATGCCCCCAGGAGGTGGTGGCGACACCCCTCCCCCACTTCGGTGAAATGGCAATGTAGTGTTGTGAAGATACAGTATGACTCAAAAAAGACCCCAAAGACTACATCCTATCTTATCTCATCTCATCTCATCTTAGGTTAGGTATTATTATTTATATTTTTATATTGTATTAGGCTTTATTGTCCCACAGAGGGGAAATTATTTTACTGCATTTTACCCATCACACATGTGAACACATGTGGAGCAGTGCTGCTAATTACAGTTCCCGGGGAGCAACTGTAAGGGCCTTGCTCAAGGGCCCAAAGTTAGGCTGGTTGGTTCTGGGAGTTGAACCCGTGACCTTACGATCACAGACTTCGCTTAGCTTAGCTTAGCTTCGCTTAGCTTATCATAGCATGTTTGTGATGAAGTGATTCAACACAATCTGCTGGCTTCTTCTTTAGATTGTTCTCATGTACAGTGCCCTGAGACAACGGAGTTGTGACTTGGCGCTATATAAATAAACTGAATTGAATTGAATTGAAACTGGTATTAAAGGTAACAAGTGATATGAGTGGTTCCCCTGTGCTTTCAGTCAGGTTTACAGTTTGTCTATCACAAGTGTTGCACAGAACGACGGGGTAGTTAAACTCTTCTGAAGGAAAGAAAATGAAGTCTTTGCCTTGAAATAATCATCAGTTTCATTGCAGGTTTGTTATAAAATATAATTTTTTTACTTTTTAAACATTAGATTTCACTTTGCTATAGAGCACGCTTTGATCTGTTTATCAAACTGTGGTAAATAGGACAGCTGTAAGATAAACAGTAAGATTCCAACATCTGCATCAAAGAAAGTGTGGGCGAATGTGTTACTCGTTTTATAAAACCTTGGAAAAGGAAAAAAAAAAGAGAGGAAAAAAAAATAATTTCTGCTGGATTTTTTTTCACCAAACCACTCAGTGTTGACAATCAGTTGGTGTCTGATTACTTGTTGAGATGATGAGGTCTTGAGGTTTTAAGAAAAATGGTGAAAAACAAAGCTGTTTACCAGCCCTGCACGGTACTTCGCAGTCTTCACCACTCACCAACTGAGGCTCAAATCAAATATATTGAGTGAACACATTACACATATTATATATTATATTATTATAACACTGAAGCATTCAGAAACCAGAACCACAGCCTTTACACGCATGATATTCATTCTAAGAAGATAATAATAAGTAAAACTGTAATTGCTTTCATTGAAAAACAGAATTTTACCTATTAAAACCACTGAACAGGGTTTAATGTCAAAACTGACAAACATTAGCTTGTTAATTAAAAAGGAGAATAAAGCTTTTCTAATCATACATGTCATCGGCTTCACTCTGATACTTTTCTATATTAAGACATTCAGACACTGTTCAGCTAACTGTTCTGTGACTGAACTGCCTTTGAGACAAGCTAGCTCTGACAGTTGTGACTGAAACTGTACACGTGAAGGAAAAACAAGTTCACGTTTGATTAAATTAACATTTTACTCTACAATGATTAAAACACCAGCCGGGAAGTCAAGATGACGCAAATTGAAATTGTTTTGTAAGAAAATGAAAAGGGTAAGGTTCAGCAGCAGCCCTTTTTAGCTACATGAGTACTATTGGTGCAACAACTACATGTATCTGTATCGAACTGTTCAATCCAGTGCTTTAGGTCCAATACACACAATGTATGGAACAATACACACAATGTATGGATCAATACAGATCTTTAACATTTATTTTATCAGCTTGGCTTCTGAAGATGCTCTGTGTTAAAGGCTCAGTAGATCTGTGTTCCACTACTTCACCCAGGGTGCATTGTCGAGCGCAGATCCACTGAGAAACGTGCTGTTACAGCGACATTTAATTTAAAAACTGTACTTTTGAGGTTAAACAAATGTTTATAATTAATTTCAATAAATTACAATTTAAGAAGGACATGGACATCCCTCTTTTTTTATTGAAAAGGTTGAATTGTGAAAATGATAAAACCATTATTTCTGGAATAATTAGATTGTTTTATTGTAACTTTTTGATGTTCTTAAAATGAAGGTAACTTCCCTAACCTAACCCCTAACCGTAACTTGAAGATGTTACAGATGGGAAGGATATGTTGATTAGAGATCATGTAAAAAATTAGGCTTGCCTGAATGTCGTCGGACGTCATGTGACCCTTCATGTCGCTGTTCTTCTTTTTCGGTGGCGGTGGGGCGGGCTTGTGGGCGGGCGGGAGGTCGGTCCTGTTAAGAGAGCAAATAGACAACATGACATTCAGCACGCCGAGGGATCTCCACTCTTTAGGTCCCCCCCTCACCTTCTACAGCACTCTATAATGAGAAGTCCTGCCTGCACTTGCCTTTTTCACTCTTTCCTTGGATTTGGAAAGATCTGGCGCTGGCGGTTTTGTTGCAGCCATCCCTGCCCTTGCATAGACTCTCGCTGGAGAGACACTGTGCTAATGAGAGCGGGCTGTAATTGGACACTGAGGTGAGGAGATGGGGGGGTGGAGGGGAGGGGGGGGTATAGGGGCAGGGAGAAGGGCATGTGTGAGTCAAGTCCTCAGGGGTGGACTGAATCTCATCCAGCGCACCTCGTGGACAAACACCCCGCCGACCGTGCAGCCACTGTTTGTTTTAGCCGTGTCGTCCTGAGCTGTGACACTGGCAGCGCTCAGCAGCCGCTCTCTGCTCTCAACCTTTCTCTAAATCACCAGAACTAACACCCCCTCATCCCAAAGGCACACCCCTCCCCTCTGATGGAACACCTGGGGAAGAGTCAACCCTCATCAGTTGCATTAATTTCCATCCTCCCATTTTGAAACCTTTTCTTCAAATCGACAGCGCAATAGTTTCTGTCGTAATCTGATCTGATTATAGAAAGAGAAAATTAAATTGTGAACAGGAGAGAGACGTCAGTAATTGAAAGCTTGATGTTGAAACGGTTTGATGTGAATCTGGGTAATTATTTCAGACAGCAAAGCAGAAAGGTTGCAGCAACACAACGATTACAAAGAAAATCCCTTCCCTCCAACACGCTGGCAGTCAGATGTCATCTGCCGCACTCTGAAACGATATCAGCGGTGATGAAAGATAATGAAGTGCAGCGCAGATACTAAGCTGTGTACCTACACGCATTATCTCCGACTCCTCCCGCCTCCCATTCGCACTGGTTCACGTCCTTATTGAATAACATGACCTTTCCGCAAGGCCATGCCGGCGTTTTAATGTGCAGAAAATTTGTGCATGAGTGCACCTCTTAACTCTTTCTTTCACGCTCATTATTTCCAGTCCGTATCACCTTGTCTCGAGACGGGAGCTGCCGTGCCACTGCCAGATTCGTGTGGCACCCCGCTCAGCGCGCCCTCAGCACCGAGCCTCAGCAAATGCACCGTGCGGCACATTACCTCTTCTACATGGCAGCACCCACCATTTTCTGTGAGGAAGATAATCACAGGGTTTGTGGGGAATCGACTTTGCACAGGTAGAGTGGTGTAATTTCAGAGAAGTATTTTAAGACTTTGCTTATTCTCACCCGCCACCAAGGGCCTGTGTCTGCAAATGTGTTTGTTAGCGTTAACAAAAGATATCAAAAAGCACTGGTTGGATTTCAGTGAAGCCATACTAAATGAATCATTGGATGAACAACTACAATTGACAATTCCAGATGGCCTCAGGATGCAATTATTCAATATTTAAGTAAGCTGCAATGTTTTTATTCTGATCCTGCTGGGGTTTTTTCCAACCTTTATCCAACCCTGTGGAACCTGTGACTGATTGCATTTCATAGAAGCAGAGCCTGGCCAAATAATTTGTGTGTTTATGCCTTATAAGCAGTGTGCTTTATTAAAGGGGGGGATTATGTACTTTCCAGGCACATAGTTCAATTCTTTACCACAATCAAGTAGCTGTTATGAAAATGCTGTATATATCAAAAATAAAATTGACTTTGCATCACTGTGTATCTAAAAACCTCCTACCGTTTCTAACACTCCCACTTCAGCATGTCTTCACAACAATGCTTTGTGTTGTCATAGGGGCGTTGTATTATGTTGTAACCAAAGAAGCAACATTATATAGCATCAGTTTTGGAAAATGCCAACTAAGAATACAGTTGAACCTTACTGGAATGATTCCACATCCGACCCGAAAAGTTTGTTTTCTAAAGAAAAGGGGCGAGTCGAGAGGCTCTTACAAAATGTTTCAGTTTGATAATACATTTTCTTTTGACAAGTAGCAATTGTTGCTGTCGCTCCTGGGCGGAGCTTTGGGTAAATAGGCGGAGCTTTGTACCAGGAAGTGTTTAGGTAGCTCCACATGTCTACAGGAGATTCAAGGTTTTCTCCAACATGCATGAATGACTCAAAGCAACATGTTTTTGATGAAGGAATGACATTATAACATGATATAAAGCTCAAAAACTGAATTTTGCCTAATAGCCCCCCTTGACCAAACAATGATTCTTCCACATTCTCCTTGTTATCCTTTCCATTCTTGATTGAACCCTGCAACACTTGTTCTCATGTTACACACAAGCAGCCACGTCAGGAGGCTGTAAGTGCACGGGACGTTGCTACCGTTTGATACATCACCGAGAGGAGGGCAACGAAAGTAGCAACTATGTTTTAATGAAGTGCTGTGTGTGCAGAGCATACAAAACAACGACTGCGCAGGCTAGCAGATGCCAATACAAACATACAGTTTGTGTGTGCTGCGCAGCTAAAGTTGTGCCTCAACTCTATGCATCCCTTAGATGATTCAGTCTAAAAATATACAAATTGATTCAGAACATAAAACTGTTTTATAAGCCTGCGTAGAATTCTGAATGCAACCACAAAAAAAGTTCACAAAAATCAAACAAATCATGATGTTGGAAAGCATTTGTTTGTTTTTGCAGATGCTGCTGAAGCATTTCCAGAAAGGAATCCAGCTTCCTCAAGTTTACATTCCCTTTCCAAGTACTGAAAACTGAAATTAGATTGTCTACCAAAAGCATAATCATGAAATAAAACAAACTTAGCAATTATCTAAAGATATTTCAATTTTATTTGTCGTTAGGTCTGACTGGAGTAGATTTTTAATGGTTTCAATCTGTCACAGTTATGCTGAACTAATGTTGGAGCAAAGCTGCAGTGGAAAAACAATCTAATTTTCTTAAAACTGCTGAACAAGCAGCTGTTAGCAACTTTCTATAAATCACACCAGGAAAAATATTTTAGAGGGATTCTAAAAAAATAAAACCCCAAAACATCACACCCCTATTATGTTGATGACATGTTTTAGATGCAGTCATTTTTAATAAAGGCTTTTCAAAGTCAAGTGACGGCCAAACGAATAAAATAAAATAAAAGTTGTTATAAACTGTAACTCTTAAAGATTTAATGTCATTCATCCCCTCAGGCTGTTCCTGTAACTCATTCAGTGTCCAGCAGGAAGATGTGAACTGAAGCAAACATGTTTTGTATAATTCCCTAAATTTCGCCACGTTTTAAGGTTGAACATACAACATGCTGCGATGACTCAAGCAGCAAGTCGTAAAATAAATGGCATTTATGGAGTAATTTAGACAGTTCCTCCTTCACAGGCAGCCCCATTAAAAGGTCTAATAGTTACAGCGTGTTGGTCTGCATTACAAGGAAGGAAAGTCGTGAGATTTCATTAACTTTACTGACTGTGGCAACTCTTTTAAAAGACTTCACTGTGATTATTAGTTTACTCCCAGAAGTAATATGTAAATAATGTACGCGGATGTTCTGAATATCATCAACAAATATGAAGTGAAAAGCTTTGGCTCACTTCCATAACAGGGAGGCAAGAGCATTTTTTTATTGAACAAATTGCTCAAAATGTAATTTTTGCCAAACAATTGTTCAATATTATAATGGTGCAAAAGGTTTCTGAAAATGCAACAATAACACAGACATTAATTAGTTCTGAGAAGTGTTTTCTGCATATTCTGGTGGCTTGAAGTCTGTAAAATCGCTTTTGCTTTATTTTTTTTCTTTATAGTAAAAAGGAAATAAGGCGCTGGTCCTTGACAGTGACGTGCTAACATTAGAGGCCAATGTGTCAGGCATGTTTTAAAATTCTGTCTGGGAATTTAAATGACCACAAGACATTTTGAAACTATGCCAGCTTGAACATTGCCTGGACAAAATGTTCTGTATTCAGATGTTGGACTGCAGGAAATGATGAGGAAATAATTACTGGAACCAAAGATTGATGGATCAGAGCAGCTCATATAATATATGCATACATTTGTGTGCATAAACATCTTTTTGGATGGTGATTAGCCTCCAGGAGCTTCAGGGTTCTACACTGAGTTGAATGTTTTATGACTTCAGCCTTCTGGGGAGTGGGAACAATAAAATCTCCAAAGTTGTTTCAGGAATCTGCTGGAGCCACTCGTCCAGTTCAGAGGTCGTATCATCCGTGTTTCACCATTTTATGTCTTTTCTCTTTTAATTCTTGTTATGTTGTTGTTAGCATTGTTACGTTAATCTAAAAAAAGTTGATTAGATCTTTTGGAGGAGTTGAAAATGTTTTGTCTTTTCTCCAAAGACTTCTTTAGTCTTATAAACAGTTCCTCCACATGGTGGACAAACAGGTTTAACAATGACAATCAACATTGTTCATAACAACCGACCATTAGGGCCCTAATTGTTGCCTATTGTTCACAGAGGGCTGAGTCATCACAATAACAGCATTGTAGGAGGGGGACAATTGGACACAAAGGTGTCCACAACGTTTCTCGACAGCTTTCTTTACTCCTCTCAAACCAGCGTTCCTCTCTATAAGGGATCTATCTTCATCCCTGAAAGAGGCCTGTAGATGAGTGTAAACTGTAGAGTCCCGGCCTGATGATGTAGTTCTTCTGTGTTGGATCATACTTTTGAACGGCACCTGTCTTGTTTCGTAAATGTATAACTGGTCACAGTCCTCCTGGCACTTAACAGCATACGCAGCATTATTCTGTTTGTGCCGGGGGTCCGGATTGATTATGATTTTTTCCACAACCAGAATAAAGATCATTTCATCTGCATGACATAACTGATGATATTTTGTTTTATCAGCCAATACCAACATGCCAACAATATAATACATGCCTATTTGAAGCTAAGCAAGGCAAAGAATAAAAAAAACCATCAATTTGCAGTCCAACCTTCAATATTTAATAAGGACTAAAAAATAAATCTGTATATTGTCACATATTTTCTGCGCCACAGATGTATGTCTACACCATTTCAATTATAGCAATTAGATTTGAACTTGTGCTTCAGTTTGTTGGTAATTTTAGCTCCGTCAGTCATTAGTCAGACACAATGACGCTCTCCTCAGCTTGATCACCTCATGTGCATCTCAGCTGTGTGATCACACAGGCTTCCTCAGAGCCGAATGTGATGCTGGCACCACGGGGGCGTTGGCTCTGCGAGGTGCAGACACAAATGAAAACTGACAAGCACCACAAGCCTGTGGGGAGCAGAAAGCAGTGGGCAGGGAACCATAAGCTACTATCCAGTTTGCAGAGTTTCCTGCTCAGACATCCACCTTGAAGACCTTGCTCCTCCTCGCTCGGTTGGCTACAAAAGGCTCAGGGCAGCTTAAGGGGAGATTTGAAGGGGATAGCGACGAGAAAACATAACTAATCCTTAAACTGAGCAGAGTAATCTGGGAGGGAAGATTTACAGCAAAGAAAATAACTTTTACAACGCAATCACAAGGAAGTGACCTTCCTATTAAAACTGTTGTACCAGTGAGAGTCTCTTTACTTTTTTTATTTTTGTGTTAAATCAGAGTTAAGATGTCCCTCAGTGTGACAGCTGGAAAACCTTCCTCCTGCATGGTGAGAGATGGTAAAGTGTTGCATCCCCAGCAGCGTTTGGATTAAAGAGCCACCTTATGACTACAGCCCTGCTCGTGCAAAAACAACCTGAAGTGTTGGCGCTGATCCTCGGTGCTGCCATTGATTTCTGTTGATCACAATCTTATTTGGCAATTTAAATGCTAATGATACTTTTAATTGCAAGACGGGATAAATGTGATTTGATCTTTAGGAGGCAATTACTTTCATGCTTTGTCTAGCTCCAATCTTTTTCAAAAGGCGGACAACAATTACTCTGCAGAGCTCAGCTTTTCTTCTTTCACACGAAACGGATGAAAAAAGAAACAAGACGGAAACAAAGTGTTTTCTTTTTCTTTTTTTTTTGTTCTTTGACAAGTTTATCAAAAACTATTTCCTTTTACTGGAGGGAAGTTTTGATTTTTCAAACATTTACTGTACAATCATACACACCCAGTTGATTTGCATACCATTTTTAGTGCTTAAGACATAATATACATACACTGCTATACAAAAATCAAAGAGATAACGGAGTTTGCAGACAGGTATACTGCATTTTTTTAAACATTCTGTACAGAGAAAAAAACCCACTTTTTCTACTGATTGACAATAAAAGTAAAATATTTAAATTTACAGCCAGTACAATGACAGTCCATGTTGGAAGTCTAAGAGTCACAAGATAGATAATCCTACTTTGGTTACAGCTTAAAGCAAGATGGCGTTCAACAATAAATGACCATTTATCACATTTAAAAGGTCTCCACACAGCAGTGCTAAAAAAAGCACAGCTCAGAAATCAAAAAGGTACAAGAGAAAAAAATCATGTTTTTACAGTTCCCACTTTCCCAGAGTCCTTGTTTCTAACGGTGACATTAAACTAGACAACTTATTGTCCATCAGAGGTTTCACATGGGCTCCAAAATTACAGCAACGTCACATTTTATTCCTGGGAAGCATTTTCAGTTCCACAAGGAGGGCAATTGAGAAAGTAATTTATGTTGCACCAGATTTTAAAATATTTTCAATTCAAATTTTAAACTATCATCCTTTTACTATTTCTTATATGAACCTTCTTTTGTACAGATGCAGAAATGATTTGTACCCTTTTGTTAAAAAAAGAGATCACAGAATTAACTTGAAACTGACTAAAGTAATTGTAAATCATAGTAATGAAAATCTCTTTTGAACTCTGGTTCAGTAGAATTATTTTAAAAGGAACTAATGAAGCTGGCCTTGACAAAAAGTATGCTCCCCATTAAAAAGATAAAACGTAATCTGACAATAGAGACGGGTAAAACTACAGTAGATCTTATATTTATTTTCACACTTGTCTTCAATCTATGTATGTATGTATGTATGTATGTATGTATATATGTATGTATGTATGTATGTATGTATGTATGTATGTATGTATGTATGTATGTATGTATGTATGTATGTATGT
>JARVGW010000624.1:20880424-20908405 GCA_031762495.1 Anablepsoides rubrolineatus | reverse complement strand
ATGTATGTATGTATGTATGTATGTATGTATGTATGTATGTATGTATGTATGTATGTATGTATGTATGTATGTATATTTATACCCCTAATCCTCTATTGACTTTAGATGGGCATCACCACGCATCTCAACCAATGTGAGTCTTTGTTATCAAGTCATTGCGTAGCAACGTGCAGCCGCTCACGTTAACCCGAGCAGCAAAAAATAAAAAAATAAAATAAAAAAACAGACAGGTTTGCTTTGCCTTATTTGTTTAAAGTTCTTGAAAAGCAATGCATCTTTTTTATACCTGCAAAAAGCTCTAAATATGTTTGAGTCATGATTCAATTTTGTGCATAATAATGAGATTAATCAAGAGTTTTTATTGTCATTCCAAATGAGTGCAAATGGGTGAGGAGCAAAAAGTAGATGCTGAGGTCCCAGTTGTCAGCAATAAAAAACATTAACCAATAAGAGATAAGCAATCACAAAATAAAAAGTAAAAATGTACTGTGTTGCACATGGAATGTGTTGCAACATACAATTCAGCCATAGTAAAGTAATAGTTTCTGAAAAAAAAAAAAACAAGATTAGTCACGATTAATCGCAAAAATAAATATAGAAATTTTATTCTATGCGCAGCACTAATATCAGAACTAAACTAGATGTCAGTTTCAAGTTATTTTAGTGAACGTTGTGGAGTTTTCTTTCTCTACCCAAAGGGAATAGACAAATGAATCTGCATCTGCATAAAGTTTAAAAGTTGTCCAGGAAGTTGGCATCAAAGTCATTTAAATAAGCAACAACTGACAATTGTAGAAACATCACCAGTTTATCAGAAATACTTAATTTCTTTTGCCACAACTGGCACTGTATTTGAGCTTTTTGGAGGTCATACATCATGCTCGGGCAAAAACACAGAGCGATGAACACATTATTCTGAGAACATCTCCTTTGACAATGCCCATCTATTTCGATAATCAGTTGACTATTGTGCCAGTGCAGCCGCTAAAAGGGGGCTGGTGATTTATTAGGATTGACCAATTTTGAGTCACATCATGTGCTGCCTTGTGAGGGCAAACAGAGGCGTGACTGGCGGTGCAGTCAGGCATGTTATCAAATGCCCAAGCTTGATTAACAGCTCATCAACATGCAGAATTAAACAGTCTGGCTAAACGCTACTCCTTTACCCCGACGTTACACACTCGTATAAAACCACAGATCTTCCTGCAGGGATTGAAATAAACGTCAACACATTCTCTCATGGCACCTTTTTTCAGAGTTTCAGATATTTCAATGAAAAAAAATGTACAGTTTCCTAATAAGACACTGAACAAGTTCAATGACAAAGCCACAGAAAATAAACACAAAGAGCTTTGAAATACATTTCAGTACAGTAAGCACGCCATGCTGAACCAGTGGGAAACACCAACAGATATAGTACGGACACAACAACTCTTATCATGCATATTTAATGACAATCATGCAGACAAAAGGAGAACAAAAGGAAGGAGGTTGGACTACATGGTTTGTTAACAAGGATGCCTTTGCTGAGCGTCACTTTATGTGACACAAAGCAGCTCTAATGATAACGATTCACTTCTAAGAAAAACAAAACAAAACTGATATGTGTTTCACATTTCAACTGGTCTTGTTTGTCTGTTCTATCCAAACTCCCTGATTAGGTGGAGCTGGATACTTCATCTTTAAAAAGAGAAAAAAGACAAAGAGAAGAAAAAGGATCATTTCTTTATAATCTATCTAATTTATAATCATCTTTTTAATTTCAATGATATTTAATTAATGTTGGAAGCCTCACTTTCAAACATAAATATTCATCCAAATGCATCGCTGTTATTTGACGGAGCTAGTTTTTTACCACGCATCAAAGTCAGACACATCAGTAATGTGATCAAAAGAAAACTTTTTTTTTTAGACATCAAGTCCAGTGTTTCTAACTGACAATGGGTGAAAGTCGGCTGCTTTGAACGCTCACAGCGGCGTGCTCAAGTATGTCACTTGCAGGCCACCGTTACATGCAGGCAACAGGATAGAGGATCCGGGAGGACAGGGGTCACCGGGGGACAGACTGGGGTGAGGTGCCTCTACTTTCCTTGTGGGGGACTCTGGCTTCTCTGGAGCCTGTGTCACACAACTATCAGCAACAGCAGCAACAGCAATGCTGAAGGAGTGGAGCGGGAGACAAAGAGCAGTTACTTCGGCATCAGAGAGAGAAAGATAGATTAGCAAGGAGGGAGAAAGAGACAGAAAGCAATGGGAGCAGTAAGAGTCTGTGTGATTCATCTCTCTTCAAAAAGCCACTGCAGACAGAGGAGTGAGATTTCTGGGACTTAATGTTGGATCTGCAACCTCCAAAAACATGCAGCAGGTGGAGACCAATAAGCTGTCAGGATGACAGGGGGGGATTTTTAATGTATTCGCTTCAATTTTCAGAGTTGATGAAGGCTCTTGTGCACCCTTAGATGGATTCTGTAGCACCCTAACCCAGTTGTTTAGGCAATTTTCCAAGCCCCTGCCCACAGAAGGATAATTTCCAAGGGAATAGGGTTTGGATCTTGAAAATACTTAAGAGCATCATGGAAACCTTGGCAACCACTGAGCTATTTGTTGTTGCTGTGTGTTTAAAATAATAGCTTCAATACTTCTCTCTGTCTTCATTTGGAGCAGATTTCTTTTCGAAGTTGTGATAACACAAGAAGTTAATTTAGATTTTTCACAGCTCCGGTGCTTCTTGTTCTGCTCCCAGTGGTTGTTTTTTCCCCCCTCTGAGTGTGGGCAGCAGCTGGCAATGTTAAAAACTGTCATGGCCTCTGGTTCGCAGGCACAACAGAATCACTTAGCTGGCTGGAGGTGGAGTTGCAGAAGTAAACAAAACCAGTGTTAAAAGGTCCCCGAAGTTGCCGTCAACAGCAGTTTTTGTAGAAGTAATGCAATAAAATAAATCTTTCTTTTTTCCTTTTTTGTTCTAAACAACGACTAAACTGTAATATCGCTTTGCAAGATTCAAAGTGGATCAATATTTGAATCATTATGCATCACTGATAATGCTAAGCTGCATGGATTTTGGGCGAGCCTGCCTCCAATCCCAGCCATCAGATCTCTTACAGGCTCTTCATGATTTCAGATTAAATACATTTGCATAATTCTCTGATGAGTTTCTCAATAAAATTTAAAAGCAGCGCAAACCTCTGGATCTGCAGCCTGATTAAGAATCCTAAAAAAATCTATTTTACTTTATGATCGAAAGCATCCAGTGCAGGTGAAGAAGAGACTGGTTCATTTCCCTGCAATCAGTCCTGATTAGAACAATAGTGTTTCTGCTCAGATCAGCCCGTATTACAATCAGGAAGCTTCTTGTTAGCTATAATCATCGATTCCATGTGCTCTTGAAACTGAAGATGATTTTTTCCTTCCTTTATTGCTAATATAGGTGTAATTATTGTGATTTAGTGGAGGAGCCAAAGAAAACGAGAGTATTCACTCCCAGGATGAACAAGAATGAAGCATTCCTTTTCTGTCTCCAGACACACACACACAAAAAAAGTGTGGCGTTCTTATCGAAGTGGTTTTCTCCCGTGGACTGACAAGAGTGCACACCTAATCTTGCAACATGTCCAGCCCCCACCCCCTGCAATATTCTGTGGTGCGAGCCGGGTACTCACAGGTCATTATCTGTCTCGGTGCGAGTCTTCTGCTGCCGCCGATGGACCATGAAAACAGTAACCGCCACACCGATGATGAGTCCAATGGCAACAACCCCTCCAAGGATCCCGATAACACCACCTGGGGGACCCTGCGCCATCGGTTTCTCTGCAGACAAGAAGAAGGAGAAACGACTATCAGGCTGGTCCTCCTTGAGTAATTGATGGGGCCAGGTTGGGAAAAAAAAAAGCGAAACACAAAGAAACCAGCAGAAAGGGGGAAAAACATGAATGTAACGCTCTGTTTTTAAAACATGTTTGAGGTTTTTTATGACAGGAAAACGTATTGTTGTAAAAGTCCAGACCTATAAACTGCCTCATGTCAAACATTAAAGCCGAAATGTCTCCAACAAAACAATGGAGTTTTGGAAAAGGAAAATCTTTTTAAACAGTTTGACACAGCTTTTTTTTCCTGGCTTCAGACTTTCTGTCAAAAAGAAAAACATCCAAAATACTATTTTTGGACACTTATTTCAGTGTGGGACCATTGTCCTGCATGACTTGGCACGGCATGAATGCAACACTGTTGTGGTCACTCTGCAGCTGCTGTCACTGCTGCATTTTTAATGTGTGCTCCAGTAACTGTTCAAAAGGAGCCTAAATTGATTTGGATTTGACAGTCAACCCAAATGCATTTTTAAGAGCACGACAAACCTGATATATTCTGGGGTCCCTGCTAACAGCCTAATAAAAAAAAAAACATATATTTCCAGTCTTGTTCAAACATTGAAGCTCTTTCTGCAGAAGGTAAACATGGAAAAGTTAGTCTACAAATGTCACTTTGGCTGACTAATGAAGGAGACACAGAGGTCTAACTCGATACAGTAAACACCACAGATTGTTGATGTTACTCAGTGCACTGTGTTCCCCCGCTCCTCCACTGCTGAAATGTACTCATTAAAAAAACGTGACAGGGATTGCAATTAAATTCAAATATTCAGTGGCACCTATGCTGCAGAGCATGGATTGGTCTACATCAGTGGACTTATTTAAAATGAATTGAAGCACAAGAAAACAGACGAGGTATTTATTGTACATGATAAACTGCACCATGTGAAATGTTAGAAAAGCTGCACAGCTTAACGTAAATGATTGTAAAATGTAGAAAAGGTGCACAACCTCAAATGAAAGCAGCATCACCTACAATAAATGACATGAAAACTAGATACCACATAGAAAGAAACTTGTTGATTTGTGTGTGTTGTATTTATATCTATAGGACCTTGAGGGAGTACAGATGAAAACTAGCCTTAATTCTAGCATGTTCTGTAATATGAACTTAAATAAGTAAACAACAACAAGAACATAGCGGTACTAGCATATATGACCCCCGTGCATACGCAAAGCACCAATGCACCAGTACTCACCAGAACAAATTTATTGTTTTGGGTGGGGGTCGGGGGGGTCATTGGTGGCCCTTCATTAGAGCTAAACAACAACAATAACAATAATCTGAAGCTCTGATGTTGAATAGTTTTTGAGTTATAAGCATTCTTGTATGTCCAGACACCCCCCTGTTAGATGGAGCCCCCTCCTACAATATGGGGTCTATCGTAAAACCATTGGTGGAAACATTCCATTGGAGAGATTTTGTATGCATGCTCACAACTGCACACAAACAGGTGCTTAAATCCTGGGTTTTCTGGTTGGTCACTGTTTGAATGGTGTGTGCATATGTGTATGTATAGACATATATATATGTATATATGTGTGTGTGTGTGTGTGTGTGTGTGTGTGTGTGTGTGTGTGTGTGTGTGTATGTATGTATGGGTATGTTTATATTTATATAGGTATACCAGCAACATTTTAATCATTAATATTATATACATATGCCTTTTTGTTGCTGTATTTTTGTTATCTCTGTTTCTGTAGTTGTGCAGCCAAGATGTTGGGTGTGTTGTTTTGTTTTCTCAATGTATATTTCGCTTTTTCACTCTGTCCCATAACATTTCACTTTTTTCTTCTCTTTCTTTTTCTTTTTAAAAAAGTCACTGATGATGAAGAAACTAAGAAACTAATATTCAGTTCTGCTTTCTGCTGAAGTGGCTTAAAAAAAATATTGGTGGAAGCAGTGTAGGTCGGACACATCTACATTCCTGCAAAATTTCATGTTGATCGATGCAGTCGTTTTTGTGCTACAGTTGACCAAAGATCACTTTAAAAAAACAACGAATAAATAAATAAATAAATAAATAAATAAATAAATAAATAAACAGTATGAAGGCAATATGAACTCCCGCTTCACCTGCAGGGGTCAAAAAAGACCGATTGGAGCTGGACCACAGTACACCATACATGAAAAGTTTAATAGGAACAATCAGAGGGTATCTATCAGCCATTGGAAAGAGAAATATAAAAAGAGAACCTTTTCATGCTGATCTAAATTTTTAACTAAACATAATGAAAGAAATCAGATGAATTACCATCGTTTTGCACAAAGGATTGTTGATTTTATTTGACGTGTTACAATGAATCTGCTTGCATGTGATCCGAACACATCAAACAATCAAAGATTCATCTGTTGTCACAAAGATATAAAGCTCAATGACTGCTGGTCCCATGTGAGTCCCCGCTCGTGTTTCAGCTAATGTCAAGTTTTACTAAAATAGACGAACAATCTTTTTTTAGAAGCATAAAGAGTTTTTTTTTTCTGCATGAAAAACAGCTCTGGTGTCTGTTTTCTTTGACAAGAGCAATTAAAGCTGTCTTTTTAAACACATGCTGGGGACTAATCAATGGCTTCGAGCCTGTCCTGATGGGATGCTGCAGATTCTCCCTATCTTTCAATTTGAAAAGAAAAGCCCATCTCCTGCCCTCATGATGTCTCCATTATTATTTGTCCGTCCCTCCCTACAGTGACAGGACAAGGCCTCGCTCCCAGGAGGCCTCTTCTCAACAGCCCCCGCTTGGTTGATTCACTGCTCATAATGATGGATACACAGAGGACCACACACCACACAATGGCGAACACGTTAGCCCACCTTGTAAAAAGTGCCCTCTGCCTCCAAGTCAGAGATTATACGTCGTGTTTGTCAGGATGTCGTGTCAAAGTCACTGTAGTTGATCTAATTTTTGGTCTTTTCACTCCTAAAAAGTCACTACATGTCAACCTCTCGCACCACGAGGAAGAAAATAGTTTCTTTTGTCGCAGCACATGTTTCTTTTGATGCCCCTCAGTAAGAATCCTGCTCCTACTCCTACTGTTGTCTCACCGTGCCACGTAGTGAAAGCCAGTGGGCTGAATTTCATGGTCCTAATGCAAATGCCAGACACAATAGCGTGTTGCATAACACTAATACGCAGAGGAGTGGACTAGATCAGAATGCAATTTCCCTGTTGTGGAGCCGTGGGCACGGGATTTACACTGTCACCTCCCTACACATAATGCTGGGTGAGCCATCTGCTGCACAGTCTGAGCGCTTTGGCTTGCTTCTTATGTGGCTGGAGACTCATCAAAAATTCCAGCTTTCATTTTCTCTACATGAGTCCGACATTAAAGCGTCGCCGCTCCTCGCACGTTCGCGCCGTTTGTTCTTTGGCGCCGTTTGCGAAACGTTGCGGCCCCAGGTGTGGATGGCGGAGAGTTTTCTGCATGGTGAAACAAACATCAGAGTCTATGTACCTCTAGTCTCTGAGCATCTACAGTTGTGCTGAGCTGGGGGTAATTTTATCACAGATGCTTAGCCTTTCTGTGGTATATGCAGCCAACAGCACACCTTCAAATTCAATTAGCCTGAGAAAGATAGTATAACTGGAGCTGATAACTGGTGCCTGACCATTAAATTACTGCAGAGAGCCTGTGCAGGGGAAGGAATTAGTGTGAATCAGGAACCCTCGTGGTCCAACTACAAAGGTCAGTTCTGTTAAATAAAATTTTCCTCGTCTTGACTCTCAGTGCATGAATTGTTGATGACATTTTTTAAATTTAGAACGAAGGAAAAGAGGAACTCTTTTCTTAAAAAGCCCTTTTTTTAGGTTGTGAACTCGGCTTCGAGATGAAAGCAGCTGTGAAGCAAAGTTATTGAAAAGTGTGTTAATAAGAGTGGAGTTCAAGTGTCCAGGAAGCGAAAGGAGCTGAAGTTAAATGAGTCCTTGATGTCTTTATAGCTGAACTCAACTGTTCTCAGACTCAGTACTGTGGCCCTGACATTTAGTTGCAACTAGAACTTCTTCTCTGTGATTCCCTGCAGCGAGGAGAGATTTGTCTTTTCGAAGGAGCGGTTGACTGTGAATAGTATTAAACATGTAAGTTACTAAGTGTGGTGTCTGGATCCATGTTTTCACACCACCCAGCAGGTCAGAACCACAACTTCAGGCGCTTCTCATCAAAAGCAAATTAAAAACTAACACTCATGTCTTAGAAAAAGGGGGAATCTGTCTCTCATCTCAGCACACAACTTGCAGCAAAACATACTGCATGAACTTGTTAAGCAATAATCTGCAACGTATTACAGTGAAGTGGTAATTTTACGCTCACTGTTGGGAAAATATCATTATTATGACTCCCACATGCAAAGTGGATCCTATTGTTTTCATACTGTTTGTTTATTTATTAAATTTTATTAGTGATATTTGATAAATCGTATCACAGAAAGGGCTGCACCGATCAACATGTAACTTGGCAGGAATGTAGATGTGTCCGACCTACACTGCACCAGCAAACAGTTTTACAATAGACCCCATATTCAAGGAGGGGGCTCCATCTAAAAAGGGGTTGCCTAAACATACAAAAATGGTTTTAACTCAAAAACTACTCAACGTAGGAACTTCAGATTTTTTTTGTTGTTGTTTAGCTCTGATCAAAGACTATCCAGAAAATAATTTTGTTCTGGTGAGTTCTGGTGCTGTGCATATGTGTGAGGGTCATATATGCTACCGCTATGTGGCATCTAGTTTAATTTTATTTTGTGAAAATACTGTTTTTATTCTAGAAACAATGTTAAGCTGACACATACCAACTGAAGTTGAGTCCAATGATCTTCCCTTCAGCCAAGAAAATTCAGTTTAAGGCAAAAACTTGACTCTTTCTTATAATTTTCTGGGTACTTTCAAAAATATATGCATATTTAAAAAAATATCTCTTGTTAGCTTTTGTCCTTTCAAGTAATAATCAATTTACACTCTTACAGAAAAAAAATCACAAAACTGTATCTTTGAAAAATGTTTTTCCTCAGTTCAGAGGAGAATTTAGCCTCTATGATTGTATTTTTCAAGCAACTTATTGTCATTCTGTCCCCATTTAAAGAACAATGTGATTTTTATGTTTCTTCTGTCTCTAATGTTTTCTAAACCCTGAGTTAAAAACATGAAAATGGTTATTCACAGAAATAAAAATTGATTATCAATAAAACAATTACCCATAAGAAAATGCAACGTCCAAGGTAACCGCCTGATAGTCCTGTAGACTCGGCTCAATTGGGGACTAAAATTGCAAGATTTGTTTACATTTTCATTTGGTGTGGTTCACATTCACACGGCACTTTGTCAAATAAACTAAATCCCGTGAACAACCTGTTTCTCTCCTCGCCTGGGGTGATGCTGCACCAAAAACCACTGCAGGAATCGACACAAAAAACCTCAGAAGACAGAAAGCAACTTCTTTCTTCACAAAATGTAAACAAACATGGAGTGATGTCAGATTTTAATGGTTGTAGGATAGTCTTCAACAATGAGCTCAGCATGAGAGGAAGATGAGGCAGAACCATGGAAAATGTTGTTTTTATACAAGATGGTTGAGACAGCTCCGTGTGAGGCAGCGTTCACTGAGTAGGAGCGTGTCCAGTTTCACAGCAGTGATGTTCACCTTACACAGACGTCCAGCAAGATATTTACAAGATGTGAGTGACTTTATTACTGTTATTACCCAGAATGACCTGTGTTATAGTCTACTTCCTGCTTTGGGAACGGTCTCCGGTCTTTTTGGCGTTCACACATGCAATTAAACCGCACCAGAGCTCCATTCAACCTAACAGAGACCTATAGGTTTAGAGGTGGACCAGAGTTCGCTTTTTTGGTCCAAATCAGAGTTAACCTGCATTCACACGCCCTCAAACAAACCAGACTTTCTAGGCAAATGAACAAGAGTTCTGTTAAAGTGGACTAAGTTAAACATTATAATATGATTAGCTGTAAAAATGCAGCTTATCCTGAGCGTTTTTACAGAAGGTCAGCAGTTTTGTTGCATGTAGGAATAAGAGTTACGCACATTCAGTCCATCACCAACTGAGATTGTGTTTTCAACAACTTGTCCATATGTGTCTTTTATCTCAAACAGATAGATCAACATTGAATATAACTATTAAATGTTAGATATCCTTTGATTTCTCAAGTAAAAAACCTGTAAAAACCTGAAATCAAAGACTGCAGTTGAGTCTGTCAGTGGAAAAACTGCACGTCTTGAAGCTGCTACTGAAAGAACCGCTATTGATTTACAATAAGTCCAAAGCAGCCATCCATGCAGCCATGCTGTCCCTGTGCTGCCAGAACACCACTGTGGTGAATGTAAGATGACAAACCTGACCTTGGCTCTTTGTAGCACCTCTGATGTGGTGAAAACTTTTATTCTCTCCAGCATTCATTCATCTGCACTGGATCTGTGTGCTATTGTTGTTTTTTCTTTGCTGCGCAGTGTTCACACACACTAGGCCTTCATACAGTCCTTTGTCAGCTTTGATAGGCTTTGTAGTATTAGGTTTATGTCAGCTGGTGGCTAACGGGGAATCAAATTTCCCTGACTATTCATCAAGAAGGCATCATTGGCTGAGCGCAGCGTCAACACAGCAGGCGCCTGTGTTTTCTGCAGAGTTCAGACACACAGCCAGCCAGAGGTCTCTCGGGTTTTAGAGGGGCGGAAACAATGAATAAGTGCTTTATAATGTTTTTTATTCCCCAGGCAGACCCGTATGGATTCTGATGCATGCCTTCAGTAGGGCGAGAGCGAAGCAGAAGCAATCGATGATTGGCCTTTTTTGACTAAATGGACACCACATGCGGGCTGACCCAGCAGTCCACCGCCATGGCAGCTTCAGTTAAACCCTGAGCACCGGTGGCAGATAAAACATGTGTGCTCTCATGTTGCAGTCTACCATTGAGCATGTTAGTCACACATACCAGAGCGGGAAGGGTTCAGGTAGGAGGGGGGGTCAGAGGTTGAGCATTTTCCAGCTGGAGCAGACCGTGCCATCTCCAAAAGCCAATCTGTCACAAATCACAGGCAATGCAGGACTTAAATGGAAGCAGGTTTATTTCAGGGGGATCACTGCCACGTACCTGCTGAGGCCCAGTGTGCACCATCAAGCGCTGGCGCAGTCAAGACAATTCACGACTTAATGATGTCATTAAATGTAAAGTCACCCCCGGCGATATGATAAAAGACAGGGAAAAGGCAGTGCATTAAAACGGAGGCGTCACACTGATGGAATTAAGAGGACATTTTTGTAGTGGTGTTTTGTAAAAAAAAAAAAACGGCCCAGGCATTAGTCTGATCCTATTCCAGGAATGGCTCTAGCTCCTGGCGCTTTTTCCTCAATCCCATCAGAAATTGTAATTGCTATCTCCTCCATGGGGGCCAGAAAACTTTCCAGCCATACTGGGGAGTTTTCAAGTGGACAGATTGAGAGTCTGGCTTCAAACCAATGCCAGCTCCAAACCACCAATGCCAGTCTTAGACAACCACCTGTTCCAAAGACCACATTGACTGTTTTTTTCTGCCTCGCCAGTAAACCACCACAGTGTAACAGTCAAGCTTACTTTTATCTCTTTTGCTTGTGAGCTTTGCTGCTACCTTATGTGGAAGAAAATACCCAGGCTGTTAGTAATTTATCAGTGGGAGATTTTTTGTCTATTTTTTTTTTTTTTTTTTACTAAACTTTTTCCACATTGGGTAAATTCTGCAGGCTCAATAAAGAGAATGAAACGCGGTTTAATAGAGTTCATAAATCTGTGTTTCATGCTGCCAACTCCAAGTGGTACATGGCGCTTTGTCTCCCTCTCCTCCCCCCCATGCCGAGTTGCTAATCTCGTTAAAGTTCACTGTTTCCACAGCTCTGTCCTCTGGGGAGGTGGAGTTCTTGATGTCATCTTCTTTTCCGCAGCAGTTTACCCCTCTGGAGGGGTCTGCAGCTCGGTTCACCTGATTTCACACCAATGGGTTTGTTTCTTCCCCAGCTCCTGTGTTAAAAGGGGCCGACGCTGAATGAGGCAGGGAGGCTGTGATTTGAGGTGGGATTGCTGTTGGACATCACTCCACTGAGGGCAGCACTTCATTAAATCCAAATTGTCAACACATGGGGTGTGTGTACTGAGACGGAAGCAGGCTCTTTATAAACTGAGCTATTGTGCGCCTGCTGGGCTGCCATGAAAAACACCTGAGCTACACAATTTAATATCAGTTTTTTTTTATTTTACTATGCTTTCCACTTTTATTTACACTTTTACATTTCATAAATGACAGTTGGAACCAACAGAGTTGTGGATGGATGTCACTGTAGTGGCTGAATAAGTGCCTGCTGAGCCATTCTGCTTCTGTTTATGGCCACTTCAGTTTCTGCGTAAACAGTTGGAGACACTGTAATACATTAAGGCAATCTGGGGGAGTAATCACCAGCCTTCAGTAATTAGGAAAAAAACTAAACAACAAAAAGCCTTTCTTTCTTTCACAGAATGCTGTCTTTCATGACAAAGTTTTAACCCAAGATGTGTTGAGGATAATGTTCAACTCTACCATTTAACAAAGGTGGGCAACAGGACCCACAGGGCCTGAGACAATTTGATGCAACGTACTAAATTAAGTAGTTTTGTCTTTGGTATTATTGTTTATTTTTATATACCAGGTTGTCCAATAACAATATTTACAATATAAATAATTTGAAACAGAATACCAGACGTCAACCTCATACCTGCCAACATCTGCTGACATCATAAGGAACACCAGCTAGCCAGCAGCTGTGTAGTGAAGCAGTTCTAGGGGGGCCCAGGGGTATGCTCTACTCAAAATTAAGCGTTTACAGCCATTTGAAGAGCATTTTACTAAAGATTTTTGATTATTAAAACATAAAATCAGTATTTTATGAAGGTAGAAGACTGAAAATCATAACCAAAACTCCCATTGTTTTTATTTTGTTTCTATTTCCGCACTGAGCACCAGTTGACTGCTTCATGTGATACTTTTATCATGCAATATCCTCTGCACTATATAACACCTCATGTAGTAAAAAAACAGCTGAGATACCAGAACATGTTACCTTTATAAACTCTACAGTCTGAATCAACAAGACTCTGATAAAAAGTTATACACTGTAAAAAATGTCCACCGAACCAAGATTTATATTTTCAGCCAATCTAACCCATCTTTTTAGCCTGAAATTTCGCTCAAATTTAGTAAAAAAATCTGCCAACGTAGTAAGAAAATTTCACTTGAAATCACTTAAGTTGACTCAAGATTTTCTTATTTCAAGAATCTTACCAAGTGCAATTGTCTTACTCCACTGGCAGATTTTTTTGTATTAAAATTGAGTTAAATTTCCAGGCTAACCGGATAAAAAATCTTACGTGTTTTGCTAACAAGATTATTAATCTTACACATTCTGTTCTTGTTAAGTAAACAGTCTCAAAACAAGATTAAAAGATTTTTTTGGCTGGGTATAAGATTTTAAAACTTGTTTAGATGGACAGTTTTTGCAGCATAAAATATATATTTTACATCTATTTTGCTCCACTGACACACTGTGAAGTTACACCTCTATACAGTAGGTGGCAATGCACAGCTTTAAACTGTTTGCAAGATGATGAAAACGAGTTTTACCCTGCTAGCGTTGCCTTAGGTAGATCAGGCTCCGCCTCCTGTACACCAGAACGACTCTCCACCAGAGCATCAATCAACCCAGGTAAATGTAAATGGTCAAAAATATATTTTACTTTTAGTGGCAAACGATGAAATGAAAACAAATTGTCTCTATGCTAAAAGTTGTACTGCACAGCGTCTGGTTCTGGTTCAGCTCTGACTCTGGTGAGGCAGATGAATCAACAACAAGCAGCAAACAAATCATCCTGTGTGAATATGAGAAAGCGGGACGCCAAGCTGATCCTGATGCTGTCATGAGGTATTACCTCCTGTGACAGCTCACATAACAACAGCTCTAATTAAAGAATGATTGGAAGGGGGTGGACCACTGCCTCCTAATGGGGGAATAAACTGCAGCATCTCTCCAGGAACTGAATTGCGTTCATTTATTAACTTTTGGGATGCCTGTAGCTGCTGTCACAAGGTAATAGCTTATTTTTAAAGCTACATAACTTTCTGCAGATTCTGCCCAGTGGTATGTACGCGCAAGCAAATTAATTAGAAAAAAACACATATACATATATTAATAATTAAAGACCTAGCAGACCTTGCAGAAATACATATTTCTTAGTGATTTTTATGTCATTATTTTATACTAAGATCTTTTGTTGAGAAATGACTTGAATTGTGGGTGTTGTGGACAAAACTTGATAATATGCACAATTTTATGCAATAACCAGATGTCATGCACAGAGTATGTGTTGGAAATGACGCTCAGCTATAAACACGGTGAATGTTATGGGGTGCCAAATGTAAAATGAAACGTTAAAAATGTTCACCATGTTTTCCATTATTTAGCTCACTTTCTGAGTGTTAAAAACTTTACACTAACATTTTATTGTTATTTAGCTCACTGTTCTTATATTTAGCAACATTTTTACTAAATTTTAAATTTAAATGTTAAAAATAAATATTAAATCTTAATTCTAAATGTAAAAGTTAAACCTTAAATGTTGAAATTCACATTCAGATATTTTGGAATGGAACACAGCCTTTGCTGTTGGTGCTCATCTCGTGTTATGACATCATCATCCTGAGACAATAGCTAGCACTCCAATGCAGCTAAAGCTTCCCTACAAGACATCAAATTTGCAGTTGTGGCTGGTGTCTGAGCTGCAAGGACCACCCATATTCTGAATTTAGATTTTAAATAATATCTTCAGCAGTGTTAGAAGCGTTAGCTGAAGTTAGCGTCAGATAACCAGGGTGATGTCATCATCCTGAGACAAACATCAACAATGGCCTCTGCTAGCCACTGCTAACGCTGCTGAAGATAATATTTAAAATCTTAATTTAAAACATATTTTTTAACATTTAGTTAAAAATAGCTAAATGTAGGAACAGTAAGCTAAATAACCATAAAATGTTAGTGGAAACACTTTAACACTTAAAAAGTAAATTAAATAATGAAAAATATGTTAGTGAAATCTTTTAGAAATTCCTTTTACACTTAGTGTCCCATAAAATGTTAGCTCAATATTTGTAAACGGAGTGAGTTATAGTCATTTTTCTGTGTTTTTTAAAGCTGATTAGCAGTGTTGACCATCTTAAGTTGGAATCAATGTAAAGGTCAATCTGTAATATTGACTGAGTCACAGTCATTTCTGTGTTTCCTACAGTTTCTGTGCGTTGTCATAAACCTGAAACAGGCTGTGGATCTTTAAAAGAAGCTGGTGATACAGCACTCAGTTTGCTTTAGCAGCCACTCTCACACTCTCAAGCCCTTTTATGCTTCAGCTGAACTCCTGTATGTGTTGAATGTTAATTTAATGGCTGCTCACTGCTCTAAACAGGAGGAACCAGAGAGGTTTTTTTTTTTTACATTTTTTTTTGCAGACCCTACTTTCTTCTCTCTGCAAGCTAAATTACCTCAGTTTCTCTCTCTCTCTTACAAGCACCATGAGGTCACGGCTGTAATTTTCCTCTGCCTGGTTAAAAGCTGACGGAGCAACGCACCGAGTCAGTCTGGATACGTTCAAGAGGAGGTTTTCAATTTAGCAACACTTTGTCGGGGGGAGAATCTGCAGACACCGTCCCACCGGCCGTCCCCTTTCGCTGCCCCCGCTGCCAAGCTGGCGTTTCATCTCCACAACTGTAAATGTATTCAAATAATCACTGTAAGACTGCACATTTGATCTGGAATACAATATATTTATATTCCTGGAATAGGTTGTTTGTGTTCTCTTTGGAAAATTACCATTGATCCCTGGTAGATGCAGGCAGACCCCAGGACTTCAGGGCAGGAATATGAATTTACTCTTCAGCATTCATTTGTGACGCACCACTCCCCTTTATTTTCACTCTGCTCAGCTTCCTTCTCAGAGCATTTCTTATTATCTCTTTATCATTCTTTTACATTTTAATGGGGGACTATTTGCTTCGTTGGTAGTTATGTTCAAGCTTTTATAGGTAATATGACTGATATCACAAATAAAAAGAAAACAGCTTGAGGGACAACAGATGATATTGAAGCATCTTGTGACAAAAACAAACACAAAATGTTTTAAAGTAAAGGTTTCTCTTTTTGGTTTAAAACCAAAGGAAATAAATCAAGTAAACTGATGACTTTAGTACAACAGAGTATTAAGGCCACACAACAAGATTATTATTTCTTACGAGAATATAGTCGTGATTTTATGAGAATAAAGTCGTGATTTTATGAGAATAAAGTCATAATTTCACAAGATTAAAATCATAATATTAAGAGAAAAAAGTCATAATCATGACGTGTCTATTTTCCGCTCCTCATTTTCTCCTTATTTATGTACAGCCATGTGTTTATAAAGTAATCTGTGATGACTCGGGTCACTGTTAGATTAATATGCTTTCATCCAAATTATCTACATGACAACAAAATCCATCAATGCATCCATTAATTACAAAACGGCGTCAGTTTATCATATAGTCTTTTGCACAATTTCCAAGTCCTGCTACTGATAATTTGATGCCAATGTGTTAAAATATTCACTATTTATTTTTAGCAATACTAAAGAACAACTAGACAATATGTATATTCAATAATAACTTCCTACTAGTTTGTTAAAAAAATAAATTTCCGTAGGTTTTGAGACATTTTTGTAAACATGACAAACACCCAGGCAAAAACATTATAATGTGACTACCTTCACCTATCTGCAGCAGGTGATAATAAGCTGCAGTGTTAATTACACAAATATGTTTATTTATTTATTTATTTCAATCTGGGTGAAATGAGACATCTTTGCTGAAGGTTTTAACACATAGTCGATGCTTTTCACATCAGGGTAATACTCTGCAAAACAGGATGAAATGATGCTAAAGTTATTAAAACATGTTTATTTCATTCCTTTTTTGTGTTAAAAATGTATTTTATTTATTTTAAATACATAGCAAAAAACAAAACAAAACTAGATAATATTGTATATTTCACAATTATTATATTTCATAAAAACAATGTGATAAAGAATTACCAAAAAAACCCTCAATGAGCTTAATAAGTGGCGATCTCCATAGAAACAAATCATTTTAAAAACGTTTATCTGTCTGTTCTTTAAAATCCTCCTCCTCATAAATTTTTCTCTAAATTGATTTTCATAGAAATGTTGAGTCAATGTCAGTAAAACATTGTTATATTAACTTGATGCTAAACTCTCTTCTATGAGCCATAATTAAGAAAAAACTGTTGGTTGAATACATTTTCACTGTCTGCACATTTTCCACTCTCTCTGTGTTAATATTGCTAAATGTGAAATTATTAATCTAAGCAATTAATTCGACAGTGGTCATGGCTGTCAGGAAGACTTTAATATTAATTTTCTCATCCTGTTAATGAATGTTGTTCCTCCAAATGAAAACCCAGCTGGAAAAAGGCAACGCCGGCTCTAACTAGCAGCAACAAAACCTGTCCTCAGGCTACGGTTGCTTCCAGCTTTTTTCTTTTGTTTTTTTATTTTAAAAACAAAACCGAAAAACAAACCGTTCCCTGGAAGGACACTCAGGAGATGACGATCTCACGGATAACAATCAAGTCTGTCTTTGTGAGTTTAAAGCAGAAACACAGAAGGTATTTGTAAACAGGAGAAGACCGGTCGGGGGAAGCTTCCAGAACGACGTCTTCCTCCGGTCAAAATGGAAGCTTGAAAATTTAAAAGCTGAAATCTTCACCTCCTAAAGGCAGCGCAGGACATGCAGTGTAACGTATTTCCTGAATTATTCACAGGCCTCCGTTCAATCAAACAAATTAATGATGTTGCCCTGGAAAAGTTTCACCCCAATTTTATTTTTAGATTTTTACATTATCTGTTATCTGAGCAAAGGCTTAACTCAAACTGCCAAACGTTTTGGGTGCTTTATAGAGCCTTGAATGGAAATACCAGCATTTAACATGTTAAAAACATGTAGTGTACAAGTATAAAACAAATATTATAAATACTGAACCAAACATCAAACTAACACATAAACCCTCCATGCTGCTTGATCTGAAAGCAGATTCTGTTAAAGTGTTTCTTAGTTCAAATAAATAAAAAAACAGGTTTCTAGAAGGAGTTCGAGCTTGATATTTTAGGAAAAACACATCAGTGGAAACATGATGTCATACTCTGAGAGGAAGGGGCAATCAACAGATGGATGAAATGCTTTCATCCTGGAATCAACCCTCCCAGAGAAGAGGAACCTAAAAAAAATAAAAATTTGTATGGATGCATACAGATTATCTTCAAGCAATGAAAGAAAGAAAAAATCTAACGGATGTCACTAATTCCTATAGAGTGATTATATACTAAACGGAGCACAAGTGAATCGGACAGGTTGTGATGGTTTGTGCTCAGCCTGTTGCAGGCATTCCAAAACTGTGCTGACGCAGCGAGAATGACCACTGAGACAAATATTACCCATCACCGCAAACCAGCATTTTATAGCCTAAATGCTCAATGAGGAGGAGCGCTATTCGAGAAGATTCCTGCCATGAAGGGCAGCCAAATAAAATCACTGACTTAGCTGAACGGAGGGGGTGCTGTGAGTACGTATGAATGTGGAAGAAAATATAAACACTTATATAAAAGCACCAAATATATGCAATAAAATGCACATTGGCAGCATGCTATCCTGTCTAAATACAGGCATTAAAAAGGCTTTGTGCAACAGCTATAAACCTGCAATCATGACCAGTTTTTATACTTCAGTCAATCGTTCAAAACAAGCAGTTCAGTTCCATCCTCTGCTCAGAAAAATAACTCAAACTGGACAAACAAAGAAAAAAAAGGGTTCACCTGGGGGCCTTTTTTTGTTGAAAT
Source organism: Anablepsoides rubrolineatus (assembly GCA_031762495.1). Lineage (NCBI taxonomy): Eukaryota > Metazoa > Chordata > Actinopteri > Cyprinodontiformes > Rivulidae > Anablepsoides > Anablepsoides rubrolineatus. The sequence continues at coordinate 20,889,596 of JARVGW010000624.1, read as the reverse complement.
TTCAATCCGATCAAAGAATTTTGCGCATTTAAACATAGCTACTGACAGAAGATTCAAGTTGTAACCACAATGAAAGTATCACTCATGTTTTCCACCACCATCCAGACTGTTTAATGGTAGGAAGGCTTCATGTGAAGATAAACCTGACCTGCTGCTTTAATGTCTGCCACTATGGTTGAAGTGAAAAGAAGGTGCTGTGTCCTCTTCACCACATTTAAGAGAAAACTGCCTGACCTCAGATCTGCAACGGACCATGTAACAGGGGTGACCATTGGAATTCTGCACGCATCCCCATTACCCACCCAACCAAGTCAGATGCAGCTTTGCTCCCGGCAAACACTGCTTTACACCGACACCGGCGTTTCTAAAGCGTTTCGTCGAACTGCTGAAACTAGCTGCAGCTCCTCCACCACTAAGTACTGCAGGGGAATCTCAAGACTCCGCTGCGGTCACTGAGAATTATCTGCGGTGGGAAATCAGCGCAGAGAAATGGAGAGGAGAAGAAGAAAATAAGACCCCACACTCAAGTAACGGGGGTTGTGCAAGTCCTCGGGAGGAAAATGAGTGCAGTTGAAGGAAAAAAACGTGTTTGTTTTCTCCATCGCTGTTGCCTCTTGCTGAGCTGAAATTTGAGAGCGTCATGAAGGCTGCCATTGTTTTAAGACAAATGCAGTTAGCTTTGAAAAATAAACACGAGCTTGTGCTCACATTTGAGAATCTTCCAGGTTTAAACATTTACAGTATTTGCATTCTTCGGGCTCAGTTTGTTGCTTTTGGAGACCGCTGACTTGTGGCGAAAGAAAGAGAGAAGGGAAAATAAGATGACAGCAGAGACCAGTGAAAACATACTTCATCTTTCTCTCAGCGCCATCGACTCACGCAGCTCGTTCCTGCACCCAAAACAAACACGTGCAACCCTAACCCTACCTCGTCAGCACGGTTCAGTCCAGTTCAATTGAAGGGAATGAAGATTAGATTTTGTTATGACTCCTCGTATTATCACCTGCTGCAGACGCTGAAGGCCATAATGTTTTTGTGCATGTCTCTGTGTGTGTGTTAGCATAATATCTCTTGACCACCGAACAACCTTTCATGAAACCCAACTTTGTCCAAATTCTGGCCAAATCTGTTGGACGATTATGTCACAACGATGTCCAAATGTCCACAAATACGTCATCTTTTTCCACCAATTTGAGGGACGGGTCCGGTCTATCCTTCTCAGCCCACCCTATCCTAAAATATATTGTGGGCCGACCGGACAAAGCGAGAAACTGATCAAGACAGGAGAACCGTCTTAGATAAAAGTCTGTTGGTACAAATTAAAGATTTGAAGTGGTTGTGTTGTTGGACTTTTGTCATTTGTATAGACATGTTTTTTTAAATTAATCTAGTCAAATATTATACATGAGCTCACATAGTGAGTCCCTTAATTAGTTCTTCAAGCATTGCCTCTAAGCAAATTTTGGTAATTAATTATATTTATATATTAATATTTTGATAATTTCAACATATTTTCAACCTTCATTGCTTCTGTTTAGCGTCGTCATGTTTTTTTTGTAATAATCAATGCAAAAATGTAATAAATCCTTAAACACATTTTTTTTATTAAAAATAAAAAATATATTTCTTTATTTATTTAAAATTTTTGTTATTAAGTTTAAATAATTTGGGAATACTTTCGGACACATTATGTAAGAACATTATTACATTTTGTGGAACCTCTTACAAAATGTGGAGGTTTCTCTGTTATAAACGATAATGTAATAATGCGGCGCATTATGTAATAAACCATCACAAACAAGTGTTTATGTCTAATTAATACAGCTAATAAACTTTGGTTGATAAATGCCAAACTTGTCATCATTTAGTTGCCTATTCATACTCATAGACTCCTTGTTATTAAACTAAACAGCTTTTTAACACATTGGCTTTCAGGGTGATGTAATCTATGTTTGAAAAAGTAAAAAAAAATGTCTTAAAATTAAATTAAAGAAGCATAGCATCTAAAACTTTAATGGAAATTGAACAGAAACACAATAATATCCTAGACTTAAATAATCATATGTGTAATGTTAGACCCCTCCAGGCATGACTGATGGTTTGTTAAGTAGAGTTATTACATAATATGGAAGTATTACAAAATGTGATTTTTTTACATTTTGCAATGATTATTACATAATGATGTTTAATTACAGTTTGAAGCCCAATTTTATTACATTATTGCTGCATTATTACGTCATACATGTGAACCCCTTTGCCTGTGTGTTGACCCTCAAAACTCCGTAATTTTTGCAAAAATCTGTATTAATCACAGATTGTTGGCTGCAGCAAAATCAAAAGGAAAGGAGGACGGAAAAACTTATGTTTAGGAGCAGAGTGGGTTGGAAATGGATGTTTGATGTTAATAACTATTTTATTAACGTCCTACAGGCTCTGACTTTAAATTAATTAAAAACTGAGTTTTTTTAAAAAATCTGTAAGACATGAACAATCTGTGAGATTGCTCTATGCATTCGTATATCGGCAAAATGATGGAAAATCAAGTTGTACGGATTGTTTGTAAATTACAAACAATCCGTACAACTTGACCATGTATGTTACGTAATGCTGCTTCACATCCCCTGAATTTGGACTCAGCCATAAACTTAGCCTGTTGTACAGATATTGAGCTTAAAGTGATAGAAGCTGAGCATCATCCCCAACACAGACCCAGAGGGCATCAGGAGCTATCAGGTCTGCTGCATTAATCACATCAACAGAACAATGGTTCAGGTAATAAGGCAAACTAGGGTAACTTTACAGTTTTTGATCTAAATATAATGTGGCAGTAGCTGACAGTCATTACCATCATACACTTCAAGTGCTAACAAAACACATGGGATCTCACGCTTACATGAGATTATGTTATTTAGCTTTGAAACATTTTTTAGTGTTTTCTTTTTTTTTGGTAGCTGCTTATTCAAGAACATTGCGTATTCAATAACTTTGAGTTTGTTTGTTTTTTGCAAGTTTTGATCCTGTTTGTATTGCATTAAAAATAAATCAAATAGCACTTCCATCCACAACAAAACAGCTTATTCCAAAACCAGACTAATTATTCAAAACACATCCAGTTGAACACCTCCAGAGCCTATGAGGTGAACATGCACTGTGACTTTGCATGATTTGACACTGAATAAGTTGCAGATCAAAGCGCTGCCACCAGCCATGGCACCACACGGTGACTGGAGACGATGAACGCAGCTGCTGCGCCTTCGACTCGCAGCCATGTGAGAACCAGGGGGGGGGGGACTGAGCCGGAGACAAGACGCTAAATGTTCTCGTCCACAAAATGCTTCCATGTGGAGGTTACCAGCGCCATTTACAACCAAATGTTTCTTTGTTCGCTTCCAGTGGAGCTGCAACTGTGTAATTTCAAGGAGAATTGGAGGCGAGGACCCTGGTGGGCAGCAAGTTTTATAAACCAGATGATCTATTCATTCCAGATGCAGATTTTATCTGAGGTTGGGAGGGTTCTCTTCATTTGTCTTGTGTTGGTAATGGCTCTATAAACTATTTCCACCAAGTTTACACAAAGCTAAATATTTTATTTACCTGCTAAAAGATGCAACAGCACTTTCTTGGTGTACAAATTCTAATGAACACAGTATGGGTATAATTTATCACTCTGTGATGTGTATACTCATGCAGAATGACTGGTTTTATATCGATTTGTTATATGAGGGAGAGTGCGCTCCTTTTGATTGGTGATCTATTATGCTTCACAGCCTAAAAGCTATTTCATGTTATTGGCTGAACAAATCCATGTTCGAGATATCGGAGGGTTAAACTCGATCAAATTATCTTCCTGACACTCCTTTCAGGTCTTCAATGTGTGGTCATATTGCAAGTTTTAATCTTCAATGATCTGTAAAAATGTGATTATTGTGGCACTCCTGCAGCTTTTGTGTCCTGAAGCTTCTTTTATTGGAAACATGACATAAAAATCAAAGTATATTGTGTGCTTTTTTCCCTATTACACTTAGCACTGCTTTCAGAAAAAAGAAAAAAAAGGGAAAACTTTTCAAGGGAAGTTTTTTTTTAATGTTTCTGTATCATGTTTGTGTATTTTGCAGATGTGGTGGCGTTCGTCACCTGGTAAGACAGAAAAAAAAACAAGTTTCCTGACATTTGTTAGCTGTCATGGGGAGACTTGTTTAAAGGAAAACTGTCATGTTTTTCCAAATCCTATGAAGTAGCTTTTAAACTCCAAACCTAACCAAACAGTTAAAGAAACTGAAAATAAAAAGTGACTGGAAAAGTCTAAAATGTAACAAAGAAATCTAAAATATTAGAATAGATGCAAGGCATTAAAGGTGACATATTCTTTTAAATCCTTCTTTTTTTACATTTAAATCATTCAGTTAGTGTCTATATAAAATGAAACTACAATGCTTTGTTTTGAATTCCTCCTTATTGTAACTCCATAAGCCCCTCTTTCACTCCCCCTCTGAGATGTCTCAGATCAACTTGTTTTGAGGCTGCCTCTTTAAAGTAGACATATGCTTTTAAATTCTTTCTTTTCACATTTAAATCGTTTAGTTGGGGTCTTATTTTAACTTTACCAGCCCCTCTGTCACCACTTTTCTGATGAGTGCCTCAAAGCAACTGGTTTTGTTACTGTTCTTTTAAGACACTTTAAGCCCCGCCCCCCTCAGGCTTCCAGACCAGTCCACTCCGGTTTGAGAGAGGGGGGTTATGTTTTCTAGCGATGCAGAAACTTTTTATTTACAATCTAATTGAAAGATGTCAACAACAGAAGCCTTACATGTTGGAGCCAGAGTCTGACCCAGAACCAGAGGAGAGTTAAGACGAGGAAGTTGTAACAAGTCCAGACCTTATATGGTAATTTTGTCACAGATTATTTGATGTAATCATTCAGAAAACATTGAAAATATAGAAAACTGAACAGGTTGAAAAATTTGACCCAAACAGAATATAAAGATATCTTTGCAGCACAAGGAGAGACTAAATTCAACTTTTCTTCACTCCCATAGTCTCCAAGTCTACAACAAAATGCATTTAACGAATAAAAAAGGGGATTTTGCAGGATATGTCCCCTTTAAGAAACTGCTTCTTTACAACTGTTGTAATTAAAGAGTTGACATTTTATCTTTCTTTACAATATAAGAAAAGTTATTTTGTGTTTGACTAAGTGATCCAACCAGAACTTGGGCCATTGTTACCTTTCTGCTCTAACATGTGTCGGGAAATTACAGATGGTTCAAAAAACATCAACACATCAGTTTGATCAACCAAAAATGAACACACGGTGTCTCCATTACTTACTGACCTTCACCGATCACCACTGGCTGCCAGAATCTAATTCAAATTTGACTCAAAGCGTGACCACATGAGGTGCACTAAGGTTCCTGTTAATTCTTTCCTTTATTAAGGAAAAAAACTTGTCTTGTATTCTTAAAAATACCCAATTTTCTGTGCAAACAAAACCATCATTGTGCCCCAAGAAAACAGGTTTAGAGTGAACTGATCCTTAAAAAATCAACACTACACCTGCGAGTTTCACATTTTGTTGCCTCTCTGAATGCACCTTTCTGATTAATCCCACCAACAAAAGGACAGATAGAGAAGCTACAGTATGTTCCAATTAGGTTCAGCGCTCACTGTCTACTGATCTCCCCCAAACAACTTGACTGCTCCTCCTGGATTATCTGCTGGTTGTGAGACTGCGAGAGCTTGATTGTGTGAACCTGGGTGCACAATGTGCATGCAAGTGTGTGATTTAATTAAAGTTTGAGACGAACTGGGAAAAGTTTGATTCAGCATTGGCAGGGTGAAAAATTGTCTCGTTTTCTTGTCTTCGTTTCGGTGTCGTCCCCTTATCTTCCCTTAAGCTCGGCCACGGCGCAGGTTATCTCCAAATTACAAACAGAACTCATTTATTCTTCAATTGAATTAGGTCCTGGACTGAGGACTTGAACACAACCACCTCTTCTTTACGGAACGACTCGCAACCACCGCCTCTCGCTTACAATGATTAAACCGCGACATGACCTGGATCAAATACCTCAATCAGAAAGCGCCACTTTGTTTTCTTTCTTTGTCTCTCGAACAATTCTTCCTGCTCTCATTTGCTCCCCTCCTGAGTCGTTGCAACAGAGCTCTCAGATCTGAACAGAATGTATTCCAGGCCACACAATGCACACGTTAAGAGAAACACCACAAGTGTACTAATGCATTTGTTGCTGCATCAAAAATAAAATCATTTTTCTGCTTGTTGTTGTAAATCTTTGACTGAAACAAAAGCAATTATTTTCTGGATATTGAAAAAACACAACAAAACAAAAATCAAGAGATGCCTTTATGTTTTATTTTTTCAAAACTATATAACCAATGCACCAGAACTCACCAGAACAGATTTATTGGTTTGGGTGGGGGTCTGGGGGGGCTCATTGGTGGGTTTGATGGATCATCAGAGCATCTTCATCAGAGCTAAACAACAAACAAATCTGAAGCTCCTATGTTTTTGAGGTATAAACATTTTTGTATGACATCCCCTTTTTAGATGGGGTGGAGGTCCATGGGCTAGGGGGGCTCATTGGTGGCGCTTCATCACAACTCAACAAAACAACACAAAATCAAAAAATAATTCTGAAGCTCCTATGTTGAATAGTTTTTGAGTTATAAGCATTTTTGTGTGTCCAGGCACACCCTTTTCAGATGGAGCCCCCTCCTCAAATATGGGGTCTATTGTAAAACCATTGGCTGGTGCAGTGTAGGTTGGACTCATCTATATTCTTACTAGCCTGGTAAAAACCAGACCCTTGTCCTTCACTGTGCTTCATACAAGGGTCTGGACTCTCGGAGAGAAGTGATTCTTGCTGGAGGCGTGGCCTCGGCTGAAGTTTAAAATGATTGGACCTGTTGGCCGCGACGTGTGTGCCAGCTTCACTGTGAACGAGGCTAAGCTAAGAAGCTAACCGCAAATTGCGTGCGCTGTAAAGAACTCTACTGAAAGAGAAGTACAGAGCCGAATGAGATGGCTGTAAATGAGAACTGCTGCTTTGTCAGACAAATTAAATTTATTTGGAAACCTTATCAACATGGACTGGCTTCATTCACTTCCTCCACTGCCATTGCTAAACGTCGTTCAAAACTCTGCCTTCTGTTTGTTGATTGGCCCAGGTAAAATTAACTACAAGCAGACACTGCGCAGAAAATCGACGTTCTGTTCTCTGATTGACCCGGACAAAAATTCTCCTGAAGATATCCTTGTCTTTGGGAAGGCAAGGGCCAGGCTACATTTCTAACAAATTTCATGTTGATCGGTGCAGCCGTTTTCGTGATATGGTTGACCAAAAATTACTGAAAAAAAAACCTCAAACCAAAACAAAAAAAAAGTATGAAAAATACCTGAAAACACAAACCAAACTTCTCTCTGTTGATTGTAAAATTCAGAACAGAATTTGAAATCCTATAATATAATCAATGTTACCACCTGTTCAATACTCTACTTGGACTTTATTCACTATGTCTGCATCATTACATTTGACTTTATTGCTCATCATATTTCACTTATACTTTGTAAATATTATATATTTTTCATTTATTTACTATGTATTTTGTGCTTTTGTTGCATGCCATTGTTGTCTTGTGTTTTTGTGTTATGCAAGTGTGCCTCTTCATAGCTGCAGGACCTGGGGCACCTGATCTCAAATGTATGTGTTTGTTTTGTTTTTGTCTCTCTTGAATGGGTTGTTCCAAACTGGAATTTCCTTTTGGGATCAATAAAGTGTTTTTGAATTGAATTGAATATGACAATAAACCAATCCTGGCTCTCAGCCTGCAGATTTAATCGTGGTTTCTAAAGTTTCTAAAAAGCAAAAAGGCATCAACATTCAGTGCTTTTTTTAGATGAGACAACTTTTATTCACTAATGGGCATTTTGTAATCTACTCTATGTGATTGTATTGTGTTAGCGTTGGATTGAATTGACTGCAATTCGATTTGAATCTGAATCAGTTTTGTACTAAATTTGGATTTGTTATTTCTGCTTCATGTTGCCCTGGGATGACTTTTGTTGTGAATTGCTGCTAAATAAATAAACTGAACTGAAAAAAAACTTGCATTTCATTCCCGTAATAGCGCAACAAATCACGAGCGGTGCTTTCCTAAAACCTTAAAACGGTACGGTTTAAAAAATGGGCGCTGCTTGGAAATGAGATTTTTAATAGCGTTCCAAAGGCCATAAATAATTTTTAATCACATTGCTGGCTGCTTACAGTGAAAGATAAATCTTTGATACTTCTCTAAAATCTGGAGCTCCAATACATCAGAGCTGAACCTTTTCTCCATCATACCGCCACAAATCTGAACATCTGTCGCTGTTCTACATGGAACACGGCTACATTTCCTATTTTTCTTTTTAAACAAAGACACTGATTATCAGGTTTTTGTATCTCTTCAAATTCTCCCGGTTAATGAAAGAGCACAGCTGTGAGAGAGTTCTGCTAAATGTGACAAAGCTGGAGGAAACTGTCAGCGCCGCGTTAAAGCCTTTGTGTTTAAATTAAAGACTCATTTTCAATAAAACGTAAAAAAATCACAAGGGAAAACTTTAAATAATGAGCTCAGTGAATGCACTTTTTTTTCTATTACAGTTATTGGAGCAGAGCAAAGACAAAGGATTTATAAGATTAAGGGAGGGACAGAAAGTGACGGGACAAACCTGGACTCTCAGCTCCTGCAAGTCAAATATTTTAAAAATGATTTATCATCAACAGCAGTTTTTAACGTTCTTCCACTTTGATTTTGTCTTTTCACATCCGGCTCCAGAATGCACATAGAAAAGTTCCTCAAAAACAAACAGCTGCAACTGATCTGAAGTGAACGTTTCAGTCCTCAAAAGCAAAATAATTTAAAGGTAACAGAGCCACAAGATAATAAATTACTGCAGTTTTAGTTTGTTGTAAAAATAAAATGAAATTAAACCATAACGCTTGCTGTCTTCCACCCCAGTTTGAGACTAAGATCATCATAAAATGAAACATTTCAGAATTGTAGCCATTTTATTCAAACCTTGAAAATAATGTTATTGTAAGGATGTGTGTTTTGTTGTGTTTTCTGTTGTCTTGTGCTTGTCTCCCTCTTGTGTTCCCTTGTTGTCATAACG
>JARVGW010000624.1:20825922-20871410 GCA_031762495.1 Anablepsoides rubrolineatus | reverse complement strand
CCCCCCCCCCCCCCCCCCCCCCATGGTAGACCTAAAGTTACGCCTTTGGGCAGCCATTTTGAATCTGCTAGACTCCATTCATGTTCACTTTCTCAGCGTTTCATTAAATTCTGTTTGGTGATTTATGGAGTATTTTCTTCTGGTGCAGACAAAGAAACATGCACAGACGTGGGTAAAAACGTAGCTGCCCTGTTGCCTCTGGCACCAGGCGGTGAAAGAACACACAAAAATGAGGAGTTGAGATGAGGATGGATCTAAAAGGCTTCTAAGGGGGACAAATACTGAAGTTTTGCTCAGTGAAAGAAATCTGGTCCGTTGTCCCAATCAACCAGAAAACGTCTGTTTTTCACATCAGCAAAAACATTCAAGGTTGGTTTAAATATGAGGGATTTGGAAAAGGAGTCATTCTCAATTTGCTGCATATGAGGCAGCGTAGCTACAAATCAGTCGGCACCTACAGTGGGCACCAGAGCATTAGAGCTGGAACACTGAGCAATGGAAACATGGCCTGGCTTGATGGATCACATTTTCTCCCACATCATGCGGGAAGACGGGTTTGTACGCGTCACTTAAATGGGGTGGAAATGCAGCAGTATGCACCGAGGGGGTAAGGCAACCCGGTGGTGTTTGTGTGATGAACTGAGAAATGCTTCTGGGAAATTTCACCGCTGTGCATTCGATGTGGCCCTAAACAAACCAAGCCTTCATGAAAACAGACCTGCCCTCATGGCAGCGGCCTTTTTTTTATCAGACAAATCTCCTCTTGCTACGCGATAAAAAAAAAGTCCAGCTTCTCCTACAATCTCTCTGAGACATGCTGCTTTCATTCTTCTCATCTCCATCCCACAACTTAAAGCTTCAGTGTGGTTTCCATGTCTGTGTGGTTAAAATAATTGGGACCTTACCGGCATGCACAATCATGTTCAAAATATTCTGAGTCAGCAACACTATGGTTTTTAATTCCTGGATTTACTGTTTTACGCTCCAGTTAATAAGATGGCAATAAAAAACTGCTTTCTAAACTTTTTTTAACAAACATTTGTGTCATTTTTTTCCCAGAGTAATAAATGTGCAACAAATCTACTCCCAGTATATCTTCAAAACAAGCATCTACTTTAGTGTCTGTCTGTTGGTCCCAGTAAAAGTGTGACGTTCCTCCTCCAAATGAAACCTGAGAATTTCACTTGTTAAACTAAAAATACACTTATTGCTGGGTTGCAGATGACGTATTGAAGCAAATGCATCCTCGTTTCCTTCTGTTGGTTCGGTGTCAAAATGCCTAAATTCTGTTCCGTGTACAGTTGTTGACTAGGGGTGTAAATCAGCAGCTTTATCACGATATGATGTCACATCGATATGTTTGGATGATGATTCAATATTTCTTGATATCATAAAGTCTGTCACGATATGATTTCGATTCAATTCACATGTCTGCGATCGATATAATGCGATATCATCTGCCCATTTAACACAATGACTGTGTAAGATGGGCAGATGATTTTGATTCACATTGAGCATATGATGACGATATAGATCGATATTTTCATTTTGCCTCGATATAACTGAATCATGAACCATTCAAATCGATATATCGATATAGATCGATGTATCGTTACACCCCTATTGTTGTTTTCCAATCGGGAAAATCCTCCAGATTGTACGACAAGCCTTTTTTATTCAGACAATATAGATCATATCCTAAATGTACGCGCATTTTTTTGTAATATCTCATCTGTGCCAACCCATTTAGTGCATTAGAGTACTCGCTGTGATTCATTTCGCTGTCTCGTGTCTCATCATCTGGGTTACGTGACTGCAACCCAGCAGTTACTTTTTTTTCCCCAGGTTGACTCTTGATGGTTAATATTTGTCTTGTATGTTCACATATTTATTTTCCAGTATGTTTAGCTGTAATTAGGTATTACGTGTTTGTGACACAATGATTTGGGGGGAGTTTGCAGGACTGAAATCTCACACATCTCTTGTATGCAGACAAGATGGCATCTCCTGTTAGTCTTTAATGTATATAGTTATTAGGACACGTTCACATGAGTCAAACTGGGACTTTGAGACCTGCTGGTTGGATTTCTGTAAGGACTGAGGCAGCATGGGGTTGACGTCAGCCCACTATTGCATTTTCATGCCACTACATCAGGTTGTACCAGAACCTTCACAGTTTACATGCGATAAAACAATAAAAAGATGTCATATGTGTCTGAGCATCCATCTGTCTTGAACATGATGGTTCAACTTGTTGCTGCACGTTTTATTGTTTCCTATTAAACCCTCTTTTCTGTCACAACTATTCAAATCAAGCCTTGTCCAGTAAAACTAATTACAACTGTTTGGCTCTAATGAGTGCTTGTCATGACTCATAAGAGACATCTAAGTAAGCATGTCATTACTCACTTTGACGCCACACAGCTGACAAAATACGCTTCCACAGGAGACCTTAGAGAATCCAGAGCTGATCAGGATGCGTGTGTGAAAGTCAAACCATAAGCATCATTCTAACAAACTCGATGTCACCAGGCTGCCACCACTTTGATAGACCTTGGTAATTATAGTGCGGTGTGAAAACTACCAAGAGAATTTCAACAAAAAGAAAACCTGAAAAAGAAGAAAAAAAAAACATAAAATAAAGACCCGGCTGATAAAACAAATATCTGAAGGCAAAAGATACACAGACAAAAATCAATACCTGCTTGTGAAAAGGATAATTAATTCTCTCGGCTCTAAAGCTGTCTGGTATTTTTCTGTAAAGTGTTGCTTGTTTGTCTGTAGTTTCCCATATGATACCAAAGCATCAGTTTTGGGGATAAGCATAGAAATGAAAACATTGTGCAACTCTTCTATGAAACGTCGATGAGGCCCTTTACAGTTGAGGTTTTAATGAAAACGGACATTTGGAAAGCCAAACCAGCAGCATGTTCAGAATACCAGAAAAAAGGTTTTAACTGCGTGTCTGGATCCAAAACAACATTATTTCAGAGTGTAGGTATTTGTGCTTTAATGGAAAACAGAGGAGATAAAAGGATATAATAACTCTGCTGGGTCCCAAAATGAGAAATTCTCACAAAACAAGTCGTGACATCAAATAATATTCAAGTTTTAGGAAACTTAAAATGCTTTGTGTTAGTGCTGGGCGATCAGTGGTGATATCGCCCCTTATATTGACTGACATAAAAAAATACACTGATACATTGATTTATTGCATGACGTAAATTTGCTCGATGTATGAAGACATTAACATGCTTCAATTGTGAAAAGCCTGGTGGAAGTGGTTTTGTACTGAGCTTGAGTTTACTGGTCTACAGAGGCTGATTTGTCTAGTTAAGCTTTATTATTGTTATTGTTGTTATTATTCTAAGCTTTATAACGTAAAACAATAGACCCGATAGTGATCTTTGCTCTACCCTCCCTTCTTCACAGCTGTACCAAAGTGTGAGATTAATGTCTACAAACAAGCAAAGAAGAAGACATGTAGAGGAGGGAAACAGTGCCACAGACAGAGGTACAGTAAAAGAACAAAGCTATGGAATATTTTCTGTGTTGCAGAAAGAGGGTAACTTCAGGTTTGCTAATCAATAAGCAGTGTTGGTACATTTTATCATCAGCCGAGCTGTGCTGAAAAAGAAATATAGTCAAATACCATGATATAAAATGTGGTCATACTGCTCTGCACTACGTGTTTCTACACCTTAAAACAAATCAGCTTTTATAAATATACTGTACATCAACTTGGACAAGAATATTTTTGCCCAAGGCTGTGTGTGTGTGTGTGTGTGTGTGTGTGTGTGTGTGTCTGTTAACAAAATATCTCATGAACCAGTGGACAAAGTTGAATGAAACATGCAGAAAGTGAGTAACAGTTACAGCTGATAAACAAACAGGTTTCAAGATGGCTGCCACAAATAAAAACACTAGATAATAGTTCGATCTCCACCACAGCCAAGTGAATTTTGAAAACACAAAAATAGCTTTAGTAATTGTAGGATGTTATGCTAAAATTTGCTGTGGTTGTATTTGACATTTGTACAGAACACTCTATGGCATTTGGTATATTGCATGAAATATACTCACCAGTGTCTACAACTCTGTCATTTCTCAACATAAGTTGATTTAATCTACACTCGTGTTTCTTCAAAGACTGTTAGGCATTTCATTTCCAAAGTGCTCAGCATAAAAATAAAAAACTCAACTTGGCTAAATTTGAGCTGAATCCTTGTTATATTTTCTGTTCTCGTCCATCCATGACTCTCTAAATAGCGCCTGTTTTTTATTTACGCTTGGCCTCAGCGCTCCCAGCCTGATGAACACAGGCACTGACTGACAATGACAACAAATTAAGACGTACAAACTCCTTTCCCACTTACTCTGCTCTCTTTGAAACAAGCAGGGGCCATTCGAGTTTGCCCGGCTCGTCTCATCAATCAGCTGGAGGATCGGGTGAAATGTTCCGATCCAATCCAACTCCTGTCCTCTGTTCTTTCTCTTTCCGTACAGCCTGTTGACATTTCAGCAAATCTGCAACTCAGGGTTCATTTTTTTTTCGCTTTCAAAACTAAAACCCCGGCGTGAAGGAAATCAGTCACCGCTTTTTCAAGTTCAAGTTTTAGACATCTTCAGTTGAGAAATGATGGAGTTGTAGCCATTTTGGTAAAATCTTGACATTAACAATATACACAGTTTCATGCAATACTGCAACATAAAGCAGTACCACTTTACAATAAGGCTACCCTTATAGATGGCCTAAATAGTTTATAGATAGGTTATTAATTTATCTGTAAACACTTTATAAATCATTAATAAGTGTTTATTATGCATTAATTAAGGACAAGAAAGAGACAAAACTGTCCAGTTTATTGCCAAATAGTGAGCCAAATCTGTTCAAGCTACATCTAAAGGGGCTTATTAAACATTTCAGACTAGGTTTCTACCTTGTAAGCACAGTAATGATTTGAAAACAGATAATATTGTACTGTATTACTGCATTATACTAACTTATAAGACTATACTACTTTATGACATTTATACACATTTATTAGACATTAATAGTATACTGTTTTACACTTTACAATTGGCCTCTCTTTAATAGTTATATATCTATAAACTATTTATAAGCCATTTATGAGGGGTCTTATTGTAAAGTGGTAACCATAAAGCATAAATTTATATAATGTTTGTGTATTTGCTGTGCATGACTGTCAGCTATGACCGCAACTAATTTTAGTTTAATATCTGTAAAATTGGCTAATTTGTTGCCATTTCTGCTTCAGTTTGTTTGATTTGATGGATAGATGTACACTCTGTAATTACTTTCTGAACATTTTATTAAAATTCATTCAAAAACATTATTGCCCCTTTGCCCTTGGTCATGGGCAATATTAATTATTAACATGTGAATAATTAAACACCTGCGATAGTTGCACTCTTTTTAAAAAAAAGTTTAATTATTTTAGCAGAAAATAATTATTTCTCTTTTTTTCCCCATAATTCTCCTGTTTTCAGGCTAAGTTTATTTTCAATCACTAAAGAAAAAAAAAAAAAGAAAAATAATCTGAAAATGTCCTTTTGTTTTCTTTGAATCGCTCAAGCAGAACACGATCTGTGGAAAAATAATCATGAGAGAATATTGATATTATACAAATAGTGTAAAAAGCCGAGCCTCGGCCCCACAGGACGGCCTCGTTCTGATGTAGAAATCATTATGAAGCAGCGCTCGGTGTCTTCCTTCACAGCTCCCTCACATCGGGGTATAATGTACCCTGCAAACTTTCAATACCTTTGTTGCATCTTCTTTTTTGTGTGTGTGTGTGTGGCAAGTCATGAATTGAATAGAGAAAGGTCTCCCTCTAACACAATACATCACCTGATTGATGGCCATTTCTGAAAGAGCTGCCAGAACAAAACAAGACCCTCAACTCCAATTCCCTCAGAGGCGATGAGTTTTGTCGGGTGTCAGAATGAACAAAAAAAGCGAGCAGAAGCTGATTCATTCGGACCTGAAAATAGATGACGGATGAAAACGGCAGAAAAACACACAGAGGCGAAAGCCTTGCGAGAAATAAAAAATGAAATCACCTGATGGATGAACAGGTACTTAATTATAAGATACACAAGCTGACATGAAGCAGCTGAGCGCGATCGCTGCTCTGTAACATTATTGGAGCTGTCATTGTTCAAACAGCCTCATCTTCTTTCATACAACTTTCTATCAATCAGACAGAAAAAAAACAGCATGAGACCACAGATATAATATCCAGCTTTATTAGAACATCTAAAATAAGATCAGTGACAAAATGACTCTGCAGAACTTCACTGTTTTTGACCTTTAAAGTTTTCTCTGATAAATTGTTTTATTATCAATAATAAAAAAAAACCTGCATTTTAGTTACTTAGAGGTTGTTCAAATGTGTTTTTTTCCCCCAAATGTTCTGACACTGAGCTCTGAAGTCACACTGCAGGTCTTCATGTCTAAATCACTAAATCTGACCAAACGGACTAAGTCACCATTGGCTGAGCTTGTTTCTTTCAGTGTTTACATTTCATCTGGACTCTATTTTACTCTGGTGCAGAATCTTACTTAAACTCAATCATTACACTGGTGTTAATATGATCCAACTTGTTGGTATTTTGTTTAGCATCATATGTTATTGCTGAAGACGAGCAGAGTTAGACATGTTGGTACTGATAATATCAATATCTGGATCAAGTCATTTACCTCGACCTCGATGACGTAAACATCAGATAAAATGTGAGGCTGTGGTGTTTTTGTCAAATATCAGATATGTTTTTGATATTTAAAGAAAATAAAATGGATTTGTGATGATCAAACTGTCATGAAAAAAACCCCACTTCGCATGTTATGCATTTTATACAAAAGACTGAATTTAATCTCAGAATTCTGAAAAAAAAAGTCAGATTTCTGACTTTAATCTTAGAATTCTGACTTTTTTCGGAGAATTCTGATTTTCTTTTCTCAGAATTAAGAAAAAAAACATATTTCTGACTTTTTTTGTCAGAACTAGGAAACAGAGATTAAAGTCAGGATTTTGGAAAAAAAAAGTCAAAATTCCAATTTTAATCTTAGAATTTTGAGGAAAAACTCAGAATGCTCACATATTTTTATTAGAATTAGAAAAAAGTCAAAGTTCTGAGTTTAAAGTCAGTGGTCCTAATCCTCTTTTGTAATATTGCATTTTGGCCACGTTTGCTTGCAATTAAAAACAAGCCTAACATGGTTTTGAACCATGTTATTTAATTAATTAAAATATACACGTGACTGATATAAAAGCATCGGATGTGCCTCAAATCACCTGAAACAGATTTGTAGCAACAAACCTGAACGGATTCTTAGTGTCGTCAAACTGTTTCCACACATTCAAGGATCTCATGTTTTATTTTTCAGGCTATTTCTGCTGAAATAAAATCCTAACGAGCTCATTCTTTTCCCAGGTGCTGCCTTTTTTCCCCGAGAGGACGCAAACGTTAAAATAATCCACCACTTTGTTGATGTTTGTCTTAGAAATTATTTTTACACAAGTGAAAATTCTCTTAATCCATTTTTCAGATGATTTTATTCGAATCTCTTTGCTTGTTTCTCTTATAGGTTTTCCTGCAGCTTTCTTCACATGCAGCCACTGCAGCTTTTACTGTTAGCAGCAGAGGAAAGGCAGCGTGGTTTTTATTTTAATTAATGTGTCCCAATACTTTAGTAAACACAGCTTACAGCGGGAAGCAAATATCAAAGTCAACAGCAAACACGTTTTTTACATCTGGGTTTTCCCTCGGCTCTAGTTCCAGCTCAACCTGTTGCTGCTGCATTGCTCCAATACTGATAAAAGCCAAACGATGGAAGGGATGCAATAATGTTTTTGTTTGTGTGTTAGTAAATACCTCACAAAGCACTGAACGCACCAACGAGAGGCAGGGCAAACTAGAATACCAAGGCCAAACCCAAAACGTACCGCAGAATGTACGGCATCGATGCGCCACTTAATCAGATTTCAAAGTTCAACCAACTCAATCCACAGACTCTCCCTCAGGTGTTGTAAAAAAAAATCATTCCAACATGATGTAAGTCTATTTATCAACAAAGAATTTACCTGTACTCCGATTCCAGCAAGTCAAAACAGCATGTTTACTGCTGCCCTGGAGGCTGTTCTTATTGAGCATCACTATCTGTGAAAGGTGTGTTTAGCTGCTCTTCTGTGCACCGCAGCATCTCAGCGCCGGAGGACCAATGTTTATTGAACAGAAATATTCTTTTCTGTCACCTCTTCTTTTCCACTTTCTATAAATAAATACCTGCATAAGTTGGATCTTTGTTTTAATAAATCGGATGTAATTAGTAAATGATTTGTTCCAATATTGTAACACTTTCAAATATAAAATTTATTCAACATATTCCTGATTTAAAAGCCTCAAGTTAAAATGGACAAACTTTTAGTTCAACAAAGAGAGGAAAACAAAAACTAAATATATAAAAAACACTAAAGAAGTTATAAAACTTAGAAACTTTAGTCTACCTCAGGCAACAAGTGAACTGTTTTTTCTGGGAGTGTGCTCACACCATCTTTAAATCAAACCCGACTACCCGAGACGAGAAAACAGCAAGCATTAAATATGTGTGAAGAGGAATTTTTCAGATGTGCAAAACATTATTTAGAACGTGTTTTTGTGTTGATATAAAGTAATAAAACAATGTGTACTTCCATGCTCTTGACTTTATTATTTATGGTACACATACAGAGTTTAAAATCATCTTTTGAAGCTTTAGGAGAAAAAACACTTTCAGAAGCTCATTTATAACAGCCAGAGTTTTATACATTTTTTACAGCTAATGGTAAATTTATTGGTCTTCTGTCAAACACACAGGTTGAACTAAGGTCTCATTTAATGGAAGAAAAGTTTTTATTTTATTTTAATGAAAATGAAAAGAATCATTTGTGGAATTAACGTTTTTATCACCTTGAGAACAAAATGAAGTTGAGTGAAGTCGTTCCAGCAGTTTGCAGCTGGATCAGAGTTACTTGATGCTGATTATCTCTTACTGATGGTTCTGTGTGACGCTGAAAGCTGGAAGTTTGGCTGTGATTTTGATAAATGTTTTTTTAATCACAGTTATATAAGATTTTTTTTTCTTTTCTTTTCCAAATGGTTTCTTTGGGGGTTTTGCCGCTTGGTTTTAAACTATTTGGCACATCCAACCGTTTGGCACTTCTCCTCAGAGCTGAGTGGTGTCACATTTTAATGCACAGTTTTATTTATTGTAACAAGTATTTTTATAGGTTTCTTTATGAATTCAAAGTCTGTCATCAAATTTGACAGTTGGTGTCTTATAGACACTACTCAATCTACCTCGTTATCTATTTAATGGTTTTACAAAGGAATTAAGGGCAAACTAATAATTTACTACTTCTTAATAAATCACAATTTAAAATTAAAATATATAATTATAAAGGATAAATCTTAATATGACCCCTGCACGCAAAGCGGGGGTCAATTTTTTTGTGTACTGTTTGTTTTCACTGATTTTGATCAACTGTAGCACAGGAACAACTCCACCGATCAACATAAAATTTAGCAGGAATGTAGATGTGTCTGACCTACACTGCTCCAGCCAACGGTTTTACAATAGACCCCATATCTGAGGAGGGGGCTCCATCTAAAAAGGGGGTGTGTGGACATACGAAAATGCTTAAAACTCAAAAATGATTGTAGGAGCTTCAGATTTTTTAATTAATTTATTCTTTGTTGTTTAGCGCTGATGAAGGGTTATTTATCGGGTCCATCAATGAGCCCCCACAAACCCCCCCGGACCCCCACCCAAAACAATAATTCTGTTCTGGTATGTTCTTATGTATGTGTGGGGGTCATATATTCTACCGTTATCTTGTTTGATTAAATGTGGCTTTGCATGGTGTTTTTTTAATGAAAAATTCTACTTAAAAAAAAACTATATTAAAGCAAATAAAATTATTACTTTATGTTTTAATAATTATTAATTAATTATTATTAACAGTCAGCTATGTGGTTACCACAGAAGTTATTGAGCTACAAATAATGTGTTTGAAAAATGCAAAAACAAATAGTTTGTGTTACTTTTCCTACAATCAGCTGATGAGTTTTTTTTTAAAGTGGTCTTTAAACGATAGTAAAATCCCACAAAACGCCATCTACATTATTTGGACAGTGATGTTGTGAAACTCCAAGGGAACATCTCTACTTTAAAAGGAAGGTAAATTGGTGCCAAAAAACAAAGTTGGCTGCAGAGAAAAGAAACCTGATCTTCCTGTCAGACTTTGTCCTCATGACATTTCATTCAAAGTTTAAAGTGGACGTCTGCTTTCTTCTGCATGTTCTTGTCAGGGAACAATTGGGCCAAAGACACTCGTGAAGCAATCATCCCGTCTGCTTCTGAATAGCTTCTTTTCAAACAGGAAGCCTTTTACACCACAAGGCTATTCATTAGAAGAAGGCAAAACAGTTAAATAAACACAACTGTCTCACGTTTCCCATTGACAAGATACTTCAAGGCAGGATGTCCTTCAGTCGATACCTGCACACAGAGTGAGTCATTCTAATTTTTTCTTTTGTTCTGATTTATAAAAAATCTTCAGTGCTTTTAAAAAAAAACATACTGTTTAAACTGTGGCAACCAGGATTGAAGCAAGCATTAAATAAAGTGATCAAATATTTGAAGCTTCAGAGGAAGCAAGCCAAACTCCCTAAAACTCCCAACGTCCAAAAAATGTTAATTTTATGTTAAAATCTAACAGAAGTGTCCAGACAGCTGAGTGCACAGAGAATGGTTAATGAAAAAGCAAACATCTTAATGCGGACGTTTCGATTTATAAATAAAGTTTGACAAGGAGGCAAATTAATAAGAAATGCTTCTCAAGGCTGCAGCTTCTGCTGCATTCCAGGCAAAACAAGATGTCAGAGCCCTTTAGAAAAAAAAAAAGTGATTATCAGCTTCAAGGAGAGGCAGACATAAAGAAAAATGTCATCAGTCACAGCAGCGTTAATTTAAGCTGCAACATTTCTAACTTTGATCAACAAATTAAATCCTAAAACAGGAGAAATCCCACTGCCCATCAGCCGTGAAACACAAGTGATGCATATGTCTCCTAATTGTTTATGTTTTTAGAGAATGTGTTTTACTAAAGACTGCAGCAAAACTTTTAAATGATCTGACATTTATTAAACAATAACAGAATCCTGACAGAACAGAGTCAGATCTCTGATTGGCTTCTTGTCTTTTCTCAAGTTTCTGTTGCTGGGCGACTTTTTGATGACGACAAATGAGAAGAGACTGAGTTCTCACATGTCGTGTTAATCCTCAGAGATGACTCTCAGCTACTACCACAACAGAACGAGCTCAGTTAACTAAACTGACTGAGGTGTGGCCTGGCTGAGCTCGATTAGCCGTGGCGGCCATCTTGAATTGTTAATGAGTTGTAGATCCATTGGTTTCTGTTTCCTAACCGTGACCGCTTACCCTAAAACTGACATAAGTTCAGTTCACATCTTACCCCTAAACCAAACCCCCAACCCAAAAATGGTCTTTGGTCTCTATAAGAACGACTGGTCTCAACAAGGTAGGTGTTTATACCAGAAACAGTCCTAAAAAGGTCACAAACACAAGTACACACACAGACACACATACATGTTGACATGAGGACAAAACATTATCTCCATTTTGACCTTTGGCACCAGACAATCAAAATACAGTGGCAGCTTTCACAAATGTTACAGTTGACCCAGTTTATACAGCTAAATCCAAACAGCTCATGAAGCTGTAAAACAGGCTTCTTCAGTTCATTCCTCAGAACTGATGGTGTCTATCAGAGGAGAGGTAAAACATATTCAAGAATCACAAAAAGAAGTACAGTTAATTTTGTTTTACTCAGAATAAGAAGAACTAAAATAAAAACTACATTGTCAAATAATATGTGACCAACCTGTCACAGTCACTCCAAACCTCTCAGCCTCCTAACCTGGACTTGTTTTTTACCTGTTAAAGGTCACTTCTTTTTGTTTTTGTTTCCTCGCTGTGCTGCGAGGCTGTAATCCTGCGGGCCCCGTCATTTCATGTACATGTCTGCACGCCAACACAACAGGGAGAAGCAATCGATACACGTTGGACCTTTTCCTTAACAACCTCCGGTGCGGCGAGAGTAGAGCAGGAATTAAAACCATGACTGTTAAAAGGTACCTTTTCATAAACTGAAAGTCATGGCTGAGTCAGGTGACTGCTTTACTCCCCCCCCCCCACACACACACACCTCCGAGCCTCAGAGTGTGGGGCTGTTTACCGGTTGATAAGGAAAACTGGTGTGGGATAAACTGTGTAAGTTGCAGGAATGATGGTGGAAAAATTCTATGTATTTTTTAATATATAAAATATACATTTTCCTAAAGAAAATCAATTTTTTATTTATTTTAGCTTTTTCTTTTTTATAAAAAACAACTTAAATTGATCCAGTTTTCCTCCTCTCTTCCTCAAATGGAGATATAAATGCCATGTTTACAGAGAAAAACAATATCTTCCCTGCTGTTGGACTCAGTGACTGACCCTGTATTTAGGTATTGAAAGCTGCTGCTGGAGAAAGCAGATCCCCCTGAGGAAACTAATTGGTTGTGACTTGTCATGCCACCTGACCATGAGATGTGAGTAGAAATAGTCGCAGCAGTCGATGTTGTTGGGATCAGTTAGTTAGTTTGCTTTTTTTTTTTTTGTTTTCTGCATGGATCAGCGTTTCAGGGCTCAAGTTGCACTGTAATCCAATCAATGGTTTGTTCTACATATGCATTTGCAGCGAATTAAGAGATTTAGTTCACCTTCGAACACCAGAGCTTATAGAGGGCAAGCCCCCACAGGTTCAGAGCTACAGAGTGCCCGAGACTCCAAACGATTTAAAAGTACAACTTTGGACCCAATTAAATAATCTGAGACTGTTTGTTGTCACAAGATAATTGAGTGGTCAGGTTCTGCCGCAGCTGCGTGTAGCTTTTCATGGGTCTCCTGGAGTACAACCACACACATTGGCTTCTACTGCTTTGTTTGTGTAGCCATAAAGGAAATGCACCTGGATAACTCTTCTATGTGTTGCCACTTGCTTAAGCCCTTGTGAGTAGCAAAACACTGAACTTAGCTCTCGCTGCCAGCAGTAAGATTAGGAGCAGAACGAGTAAATTAAAGGCTGTTCATCTTGACAAGAATCTCTGCAAACCAGCAAAGAATGAGCATTTTTTTTAACAATAACATATTCAAAATTCAGGTTTCTTATAAACCTGTTGTACAAAACAAGACCTGAAGGATTTGGTTGTCTTTGTTCAGTTCAAAACATTGAAGATAAGATCAAAATCATAACTTTTATTGGAAAAGATCCATTTAGAAACATGCTTTAATTAGCTATTCATATACACATTGGATCCACTTTTTAATGAGCTGAAGAAATCCATAGGCATGTTCTTTACGTGCATGCGTGGGTTTTTTCCAGGTACTTCAGTTTCCTCCCACAGACCAAAAACATGACTCTGAGGTTAATTGGGTAACTCTAAAGACATGAGTGGTCGTTTGTGTCGTTTGTCTCCATGTGGCCCTGTGATGGACTGAGGTGTACCCCGCCCCTCGTACTGTGGCTGATGGAACGGACACCAGTGACCGGGGAAAAGGAAGAAGTGAGTAAAAGATGATGGATGGAGAGAAAAAAAAATCCATGGTACAAACAATAACCAAAGATCAAACGTGCGGTACCCACAGTACTGTGCAGTGTACTCTGTTGGAACATTTCATCTTATTCCCCCGCCACGGAGGAGGCAAACTGTTCCTTAGGTGTTCGTCTGTGAGTTAGTAACACTATCTTGTGTGCAATGCATCTCCTGACTGCAGTCCAAACTAACATGCTAATTGTTGTTGGCCCATAGGAGGTCTGAAGACATGTTGGAGTCAACGGTCGGTACAATGATCTTTGTCGCTTGAATCTCTGTATTTTGAATGGTACACATACAGTAAGTGATTGGTCACTGAAATTAATGATATGGTAAATATCAAAGACAAAATCATGACTGATAAAGTTACATACTTCTTAGTATATTTAAGTTAAAAAGCTCAGTGCTTTCAAGGCAGAGGCGTACCTGTCGATGCTTTGGCATTGAGTTCTTCCTTGTAAAAAATAATTTTGACCCATAAACTTTTATGTTTTAAGTGTTAAAATTTACCAATCAGACAAAACAAAGTTAGTGTGTATGGATGGTTGTTTTCCCGTCTGAATTCACGGCTCTTTAGTATCGTCTGTGCTACATTGAGGATGGTCTCGGACAGTCCAGCCTCACGTTGGTGTCTCTGCTGACGGGGATTGTTTCTGACAAAAGGGTCATTGGCTCTTGGTGACGACAGACATGCCTGCGTGCGCTGATGGGCTGCCTCTTCTGGCACACTTTGTCTAAATGCAGACTGGCACTGACACTAATGTACACTGATGAAGCTGTGAGAGTCAATAGTCGGGGAAAATAGCGTGGGGGTGGGACATACCGGATTCTTAATTTACCCCATTTGTCCTATTTGTCAGCTGCTGGACGGATCTGGTAAAAAAGGGCTGATGAATCGTTGGGAAGCGCTCGTCGTACCGTCTGCACATTTGGCGATTTGAAACAGGTGAAAGTGCACTAATGTCTGGAGGAAAAAAAGGAAATGATAATTTGATCTGACATAATGATGCTGTTTAAGATCTGACTCATCCTGAGATGCATTTTCTCTCTCAGTGGGAGCAACATGTTGATGCTGGACCATCTTCAAAAACAAAGATCTGGCTTTAGCTCCACGGTTGCTTTTGTTCCGCTTTTCTGCGAGAAAAATAAATCAAATGTTTGTAATTCACACAAGTCTTATATAAATAAAGTTCATGCAGTGCTTTATTTTTATAGAGCGTGTTGATTTTTATATTTCATCTCTCTACCTTGCATCACGTATCAAACCTGTGGGACACAAATAGATCTGTTTTCAGCAAAAAGCAAATAAAAAGTGATAACTGAAGAATATTATGCCTTCATGTAGCCCAAAGCACAAAATCTTTCCTTGTGTAACAGACAACCTTAATAGGAATGTCAGCTACATTCTGTTTTATCTTCAGTTTACAAGTTAAAATAGATTTTTAATTCTAGCTTTCAGTGAGGATTGAACGAAACACAAAACCAAAAAGAAGTGTCAAAAAGCTGATTATCTTAACTTTGCCTTTGACGAATAAATCTCAGAAGCTTATTAAAAAAAAGTGCAGTCTCAAAGCTGAAACTCAAGGTCTGAGGTCACACTTGAGTGAAGAAAAAAGCGACGAGGCAACAAAGAGATGACTCCTCCTTTAACCCACCCTCACACCACGCCTTTGACGCTCGGTTTAAAGGGGGCAAAGTATCCCCTGTGAGACTTTAGAGATGAGGGTTGTCAGCACTTTTCTCACCAGATGTTTAAGGCCCTTTTTTCTTTTGCTTTGGGAACATTTAATTGGAGAACGTGCAGCTGGATGTCCCTGTGAGAGCGGGAGGGCAGGTGGGTGTTTGTGTCCTCCCCATCCCCCTCCAAGTCCACACGTCCCTCAAAATGCTGACAAATTTATTCATAGGATGTGAGAGGTTTGTTTGTGAGCCGTCTCATTTACGAAACAACAGGCAGTAATAATATCAACAAGTTGATCCCGGGTTAATCCAAATAATTGCCAATTCATTATAAGTTCACATTTTCGGGAAATAGCAGCAACTCGTTCTGCTTATCAGCGGGGAATAAACTGAAACGAGTTCCACTGTATGAAAGTAAAACGGGTGTAAAACTGAACAGATAATGACAGAAAACGTTCAGCACAACGGGAAACAAATTGGATTAAATATCTGGGATTTCTTGGATGAATGCTTTTCACTCATTGTGCTTCATGTTTGTGTTGAGGATGATTCTCAGCTACTGTTATCAGGTCAGCTGGTTGTGGCGGCCATCTTGACTGGGGGCCTTCACTCAGGCTATTTTTAGAACACGAGTCACAGCTCAACAATGATGTGCGTACAGACGCTCGTGGAGCTGCGCTGGTCTAGTTGTGTTTAAATTCTGAAAATACAGCATCAAACTGCACCAAGAGGACCACATGGTGCTATGGTTCTTATAATCATCAACATGAGGTTTCTTAATGATGCAGAAGCAGTGGCTCGAGTGATAAATACACAGAGACAATAGATGTAGCAAGCTAAGCTATAAGACATTGGTAAAATCACCAACCTTTAACAAATCCACTCGTTTTCTGAGTCTGTTGAAGACCTCGACCCTCAAGCCAACCTTTTAACTGAACTTTCCTGTGATTCCTGAACTCACACGTGTTGAAATTTGCTCGTCTTTTTCTGTTACGATATTAACACTGAATCGCTGTAGAAATCCACTCCGATTGTCTGATCATTTGCGAGCGCGGCGGATAATGTAGCAAATGATGCGTGATGTCAGGAGTGAAGGTCCCCATAAGGCTGACTCCAAACATAGATGTACAACCAATGAAACCTTTAGTTTTTAAGCACTGATTTGCTTGTTTTATTTGCTACAGATTTACACTTTTCCTTTTTAAAACGGATTTGACTATTTTTAGCATTTACTTATGATTTAGCGAATTATAGCAGTTAGAATTTGCTAAATGTAGCTTTTGGTTGCTGTTTAGCTTGTTTAAACTTCTTCATCAAACTGTATCCAAGTCATTCAGCACTCATTATTTATACAGCATTTTTATGCAAATATCTCTGGTTCTAGTTCAAATAGCACATATCCTGTGTAAAAACACTGCATGTTTGGTTAACGCTGATGGTTTTGTTGACACGCAGAGACGTGTGGTGTTTTAAAGGCAGTTTGTTTCAGTTTAGATGGGAGAAACGTGTCGAAAAGGTTCCAATTCCCCCCGGATCTTAATCAGACGATTATAATTTTAGCATCCTCCGTTTTTAGCTTTGTTTAAAGTCTGTGGGGATTTAAAGTTGCCTGCGTTCCTTCTCTAAGGTCTTTGGGGACAGCGTGTCCCAGGGGAGACAATCAACTCTCCTGGGACTTCCATAGGTTACCCAGCAGCTTTGATTCAGCAGGAGGTGGGGGATGATGTCACTGTTTCTGAACAAATCCAACGGGGCGGTCAGCTCACTGCGAGAGCGCGAGTGGCTCTCCTGTGGCAACGCTTCACTCTGAGATGACAGGAGAGGGCCAGGAGGGGGGTAGAGAACACAAAACAGCACAGATGTCAGTGATGAACACCAGGAAACAACAGGAGATGCATCAAAAAAAGAAAGGAAACATGAACGCTAAATGCTGAATATTGTGAAGACTCATCCAGGTGTGAGTAATTTTAAAAACAACACCTGGGATCTCTTCATTTAGCTTTCATATGAGCATACAGTCGGCTGAAGTATTCTGGAATTTAAAGTAAAAAAAGTTATTTGCTGTGAGTATTTAGGATGATGGAAAGAACAGTGGGAGCTTGTTCTGAAACGTGAAAGTGCCGTTCTCTTATTTTATTTCACTGGTTTGGTCTTGGCAGGAATGTGCCTCCTTATTATGTGCCTTTGTGGTTTGGATGGCAATCTAGATTTTTTTTTTATTCCTTTATGTGACTAAGGGGTGCCACTAAAGCTGACATGTTTCACTGGAAGAGACATAAACAGCGTACTAAAAGTCAAAATGCTTACAAAAAAAAAAGCTGAGTTGGGAATGATGGCCGTCATTTTAAGACACGTTTGATCAGATGACCAGAGAAAATATTACAAGTGATGAGGGAAACATCTGAGGCAGCTCAGTCTCTGTTACTGAACTGGTTCGGTCTGGATTGACATCAAAACTCAAGAAAAAAAGGTCTGAAGTAGCTGACTGGAAAATATGTGTTTTATATAGTAAAGGGATTTTTAACAGGGTTGTGTGGAGTCTTATGAGTAATCAGTATCTTACCTGCATTAGACAGCAGTTGTGGTAATATTAGTAGCATTGGGATGAAATCCTCATCGAGGAGCAACAGCACGGCTCGTTTAACTTAACGTTGGCGTGAATTCTCTTCATCATAAATCGTGCTTTCATCACATGAGGTTGCAGATTGTTGCTGATTCAGAGTTGTCCCCACATATCTATTTCATACAGATATTCTCCTGTCTGCCCAGAACAAAAAGAGAAGGTTGCCTTTGCTTTTGTGATCCCTCACTTTTATTATCTGTAATTGCAGTTTTGGGATTTGACGTTGTGGAAATGCAAGTCACAACTGATTTGCAGCAGGATGCAATTAGGAGCATTAGTGAACGCACTAAATCATAGCAACACAGAACTTGTTCAGTTAAAAACAATGTTGACAATGTAAAGAACTGTCTCATGCAGAAATGGTGGGGTTGAAAGAACGGACTAATATACTGCTTGCTGGAAAATGGTTTGTAATGTGCACAGAATTAGGAAGAGCTGTTTTTATTTGCTTGTGAATTTGGCTTTTTCGTGAGAATTTCTTTGTAATTCTCAAAACGGAGATCACTTTAACTGTAGCCTGTTTCAGGTAAAGTAACTCAAAAGTACTCCACACAACTTCAAATTATAATAAAAAAAAAGTCAAATGACTTGCACCTAATTTACACTATGTGTGCTCTGTCCTCTGCAGAAAATACACCAGTAATATAATCAATGAGAGCAACCCCGCTGGCTCCGGACGGCAGCGCAGGGCGGCGGTGAGGGGATGGTGATCCACCAAAGATAGATTGGACAGTGCCTGGAGGAGAGCGGGAATATTCCAGAACTTATTCCTAGTGGCTGAACAGGTTGGAAAATGGTTATTTGGTGTTATTTGTTGGTTTTTAAATCATCCTACAGGTTCTGACATGTTCAATAAATTTGAAAATGAAGTTTTGAAAAAATCCGTAAGATTGCTCTATACGTCCGTATACTATAATGAACGAATGAAATTTACAAACTGAAATTTGCCAAGCTGTATTATGTAAAGCTATATTTAAATACCGTAACATTATTGGCATACAGTTAGAGAAGAAGCACAGAGACTGTTTAGCCAATCAGGATGCAGAACACAATGCACTGTGGGAAAAAAAATGCACAAAAAAATCTGCGAAGCAGCGAGACCGTGGAAGGTAAACCGAGTTATAGCGAGGGTTCACTGTACACACATCCGAAGTGGACCGGACCAGAGGGGACGCTGTCTACATTGGGGTGCAAACAAACGGTGGCAAACTGTGGAGCAGAACCACATCTAGTGTAAATTAGTGGTTAGCCATTGGAGTGCTACACTCTGTCCACAATGAATCATTGTTAGGAAATATTTTAGAACATGCTAACATGGCAGCAGGCAGACTTAAATAAACCAAATCTTGTCACAGGGCAGCTAAAGTCAAACTCAAACCTGCTGTTAAAGTGTGCAATCACAAAGCAAATGACAAACTTTTACCTGACATTTCAAAACAAATCATCCTGACTCAATTTTAGAGTGACATATTCTGTCTTTTAACACACACACACACACACACACAAACACACTGCATTAACTCTGGAGACCTCTGGGGAAAACGTATTAACAAAACCTTTTATGATGGCGGAGTCGATTAGATGCCGCCGTCCTGCGCCCGCGTGAGCGACGGTTATTAGGCCGGATTCTACGATCCCTGAGGGGGCGGGGGACGTTTTGAGAATGTTTACCACGAGAGCAAAAAGCGTTGGAGCATTCTTTCCAGGAAGACAATTTAATAATAAAAAAACCCTCAATGCAAGCTGAAAGTAAGAGCAAAGTGAAAAAGGAAGAGAAAGGAAAAGAGCATAGTTTATTTCTAGAAGCTGTGAACAATCTGTTTATCCAAAGAGGTTATTAGAATGCACAATGCATGAACAAGCCGGGGTGACAACACAGCTTTTTTTTTGTTGTTTTTACAGCCTCTGACACAGGTTTTTGGGTCTTTTAACAATGAGAACATTTATTTAAAAAAAAACAACATTTCATAAAGTGACTTACACGGCAGAGTTACAGCAGAGAAAAAACAGTTATTTAAATAAATGTGAGATTACCCATCTTTTTTTATATTAGTTTATTAGTAAACAAACAGGCCTCAAAGCTGCAGAGCAGGTAAAATACACCTTTTATTCAGCTCAATGAATCGGATATGCAAATACACAACGTCCATTAACCATCCAATCACTATGGTGTAATGACTCGTTATATTGGCTGAGGGTCTGCACCTCTGAAGCCATTTGGATTGATTATTATTATTTTTTGTCTTATTGGAGGCTCAACATTTGAAAACAGTGAGAAGGTTCCTGCAAGGCTGAATATCTCACACGTTTAAGTGTCTAATCCAGAGTTCAATGAGCGGCTCTGGCATAAAACAAATATATTGACTCTAGAAATAAACACATTGAACAGCAACGGGATTTAACTCAGGGGGTGAATGGAAATACTGAATAATTACTCAGCCATTATTTCAGCACTTGTCTGAACCTATTACCTCTGTATAGATGAAAAACACGCCTAAACACCCAATTTATCTAAACTACAACGAGCACAGTTTGATCATTGTTTTTATTTTCTGTGCACATTGTCCTGTTTGTAGTCTCTGATTTCAGGCTGTGGAATATCAAGACACACTCTGCAAGGTGCTTTAACAAACTCTTTTTTTAAACTAATAGCCCAATATGAGTTCATTTTTAAAACTAAAATGCAGCCATTTTTTATCCTGGAGGTATTTTGACAGAGAAATTGTGGTAAAATTCCTGTGAAGCAGAGAAAAAAAAATAATCCGATGCCCATGCATGTTAAAAGCCTATGTGCCATCAAAGCCCTGAGGGCTACAAAAGGCTCTTTTAGCAAATGGATGGCAACAGCTGCAAACTCTGGGCTGTTCTTAATGTGCACGGTGCAGATGTCTGCACTCGAGTCCCACAGTCTGAGACAGATCTGTCTGGCTCTACACTGAGCCCTATCTTATCATATCACTGCAGCTTCATTAAGCACCAAACTCAATATCAACATCTGTCTGACTTTTTTTTTTGCTTTCCAATTAAAGCAGCAAGAAGTTACACTGATCAAATCAAAAACTCCCTACATGTGAACCTTTATCTTTACCTTGTTACTCTCATAAGCTTCATTATACATCATAACTCAATGAACTGCAATTAAATATTGTGAAAAATGTACATAGAATTCTTTTTCTCATGGTTTAAAACCTGTCACAGTTAAGTCAATGTATATAAAAACAAAATGCAATGATTTACAAATCTCATGAATTCAGATTTTATTCACATTTTTATAATGTTGGGACTGTGAACCATCTTGTCTTCTTTCAGCGGTCCAGACTCTTCTTTGTTGGATGATCTAAAACATTTCCCCTGCCAATACAGGAAATGCAAATACTTCTTAAGTATTTTTTTTACATGATTAAGCTAGCAGTAGCAGTGGGCCACATTGTTTTTGTTGTTTTTTCAGCTCATAAACGTGGAGAAAATCGGACACCCGGGTAGCAAAGGCCCATGAGATTTTTTATAAAGAAGATCTTGTAAAGTATGCAAATCTAGATGTGCTTAATTTTAATCTAAATGTCTCTTGTAGTTATTTATTTTATGATTAATCTTAATATAATGCAAAGATAAATGGAGTACAATGAGTTAGGACTATCTGCAAATATAGTGTTTCTACATAAGACAGGAGATTACAACCTATAGTAGGCAGGACAACTGCTGGTGCAGTTCTGCTCTAAAATCTGTATTTAATGTTTTACATTGATGATGACTTCATCGATGTGCCGTCCGTTCAAGAGGCACTAATGCACCCCCATATCATCAGAAGAGGCATGCTTTTGAGTTGTGAACTGATCTGTCTGACCACAGAGCAGGTTTTTCTAATGCTACGTTCACACCGAACGCATTTTGAGCAGCAAAAAAGCGTCCAACGCCATCAGTTGGACGCACTACGTTCAGACCGGGACAGAGACTAGACGCTCATCTGAAGAGGGAGGAGTGTCTTGTTTTTTTTCTGGTCTGTCTACGGCAGATGAAATAAAGATAAAATAAAGAAAATGGCTTTGCTTTATTTACTAAAGAGGAAGCAAACGTTGTGCACACCAGATAATTAATTCACCAGATGATTTAGAGGCGGATTGTTCGGTTAGTTTTGTCACTCCAGGAGCTGCGAGCTAACGGACTATTTTTTGTCCTGAGCCTAGTTTAACACCGCGGTCAGCTCACGAGCTGCTGACCCACATTGGTGCCGATATCTCCTGCCAGAACACCAAATACAGACGGTCGATTTCAGCTAAAGAGCTCCTGTCCGTCTGTTTCAGTGGGCAACATTCAGGAAACTGTCACGTGGAAAAATGAGTCTCTTTGATTGGTTGTCAAGACGCGTTGAGCGGAAAAAGTTCAGATTTCTGCGCCGGCTGCTTTCGCCGCATCGCATGCATGGAAAATGCTCTGCTGCACCTCCCGCATTCCTTGTGCCCCCCGCTAAACGGACCTGACGCACCGCAAGACCCCTAGAGGTGCGTCCACCATATACTTTGCCTGTAAACCCGCCGCTCCTACAGCTCAAAACGCGTTCGATGTGAACATGTCAAAAACGGACGAAGAGGGAACCTTGGAAAAGTGGCAATATGTGACGAGTTGGGAGTGAGAATGTGTTGGTTTTTCACGTCTCAATTCATTTTGGCTCAGAAAAGAGGATGGTGATTCTGGATGGCGTTCACTTTGCTTGATAAGAGTTTTTGCAGCATTTTCTTCTAACTTCTTAATCAAACCACACACTTTTACAGCATTTGGTTGCTCCTGCACCAACTGTTTTGCGATGTTGGGGCCACAAAAACTGAAACATTTTCTATGGTTATTATTTTCCACTGTAAATAAGAGCTTCTGAGATTTGCAAATCATTGCAATATTTTATTATATTTTATTCTTTTTGACACAACACCCCAACATTGTTGGAATTGGGTTGTATAACTCCTCTATCTCAACAATAAAATGTAATCAAAATGTGTTATGGGACCACTTAAATGCTTTCATAACAAAGACTTTTGTTTCTAACCTAAATTTATTAGCAGAACAAATGTTTTGTGTGACATTTCAGGCACATAAGACAACTTAATTCAATGGAGTACCTGCATTAGGAAACAACAATACATCACTGATCAAAACAACAGGGAAAAAGGGCTGCAATTACCAAAAAATCAATACACAGTGATAAGAAATGTGTTGCAATCATGGATCATATTCAATTAGGTAATACAGATCTATTCAATCAGTGAACTGGGACAAAACGCTGTTGACTATTGAACTCATTTAATGCTTAAAACAAATACAAGTTACTTTACTGGGTCATCACAATTGAACAAGTCTTTTTTTTTTTACTTTTTTTAATATTTATAACACCCTCAGAAATATACATTCACATGGCTGCATAAAAACATTTTTTTTTCCTCTCTTGAGTTTAGTTCAGTAAAATCATATTGACAAACTGTAACCCGGCCCAGTCATTGTTGGCATGTGGTAAAAGGTATGAGACGAACATTTTCAGGTGGGATTTTTAGAAAGAAAAAAGAAAAGAAAAGCTAAGCATCAACTTCATCTATCCATCACAGACTCTCCATGTTTGCAGACAAAATAAGATTTATTTTACATTACAGGCTCCCAACACAGATAACCCCAAATAAACCCAGATTATAATCTCAGCTGTATGTACATTATTTACAGTGGAATGTTGAACATACTGAATACAAAATGTAGATTAGGATGGAATGAAGTTACACAAAATGAATGTTAAGATTCGTTAACACCCGAATGAAAATATTCTTTTTTTCTTTGCAACATGACTAAGAAGCAGGCGTGGCAGTGGTTTCCTAATGAACGCAGCAGAATGTTAAATAAAAACCTCGCATTTGTGCTTTCAAACGGGGGCAACGTTGATTAATTCAGACGTACGAGTTAAATATCTCTTCATTGGATTACTGTTTCCATTGTTGTGCTTAAGAAAGTCAGCAACGTGTGACTAATTTGCAGAAATTAGATCTCTTTATGACTTAAACCATTCAAGTATTGAGTGCTGTGTCAACATTTAGTCATCATTAGTTTAAAATGGTAATAAATGCAGCTTTTAATTTGATTTAACGATCAAGTACAGACGCAGGGTTAATAAAGTGCCGCAGCTGGGAGGGGACGGACCCCCGGCTACTCCAACTGGAACTGCGCTGCGTGTCAACAGCTACCATTTGTCTGAAACTGAAGAGGTTTGTTTTCTATCCAGCATTATTTATGGAGCTATTTAGGATATGAAGAAGCTAAATGATCAGAAAGTGACTGCTCAGACTACCTAATGCCGCTTTACTTTGAAAGGCACCAAATGTAGGAACAAAAGATAAAACCGCGCTTTTGTGTTCATGATGATGCAGTGCAAAGTGTTTGAAACGAAAAAAACAAAAGGATATGAAAAAAAGCAGTCCCCCTGCCTGTGAATTAAAGATTATAAAACTCCAAATGTCTTTTTGCTTGCCGACAGTGGAAATTATTTACTTTATTTTAAATCGTACATCATTAAAATAAAAATAAGGCCACAAAAATGATTCAAACGAAGGAAATATAAACGTGAAATGGAACAGAACTAAACTCAAATCAACGGACTTTATTTTTTATTAAAAACATGATAGTTTCCACTTTTTAATGCTAATTTGTGTTCATTATACAATATAGTTTTGAGGCTCATGATTAACATGCTCATCTAAAAGCATACAATAGACAAGCATGGACTGTAAAACATTCACATCTGCGAGCTCTCGTCTCACAGACATGTTTCTTTTTTTCTCATCTTTATTAATTAACATATATATTTATACATGGACTTTTGTGTTAACTACAATATTGTTGCCGGGTACTGCGTACCGATAAACTCATACCTCTGTCAGTACTGATAACACAGAAAA
The DNA here is from genome assembly GCA_031762495.1 of Anablepsoides rubrolineatus. Taxonomy (NCBI): domain Eukaryota; kingdom Metazoa; phylum Chordata; class Actinopteri; order Cyprinodontiformes; family Rivulidae; genus Anablepsoides; species Anablepsoides rubrolineatus. The sequence goes on along the minus strand of JARVGW010000624.1, from coordinate 20,846,459 downwards.
AAAGTGTCATCTTTTAAGCTGCAAATGAGGACAAACACACAAAAATTGAATGTAAAAAAAGAAAATAAAAATACAAACAAATCCATTTCCACTCCCACACACAAAAACATGCATAAAATAAGGCTTAATACAGTATTTATATTGTTCAGAGCCAGTCAGATATGTTGTTTACATCCACAGATTTGCTGCAACGCTTCTTTTATCGCGGATTTTTCACATTGAGCTGCTTTTTTATTTCTTTTTGTAGTTCAAATCAAATACATTTTGCTGATTGTGTAATGAACCTCAATGCTAAGGAGAGAAAAAAAAGAGTCTGTTGCTGTACTAGCATCCACTGGCACTTGTTCACACCAATTTGAAAAACAAATCTGTTCTACCTGCAGACAGTGTCCACGTACACAGGTTCAAATCCCATTAAAGAAAAAACAATTTGTTACTTTAAAAATCACCAAAAAAAAGGAAACTGAAATTCATTAAAGTAAAAAATAAACAGAAAAGCAGCAGCTGGCTTCTTTTTTTTCTTTTTTTGCTGCTTACTTACAATGCAGCATGGCCACCGTTACGGTTTTTAAATCCCTTTCCTTGTTAAAATCTTTTCGGTTGGCGTAAAATACAAGCATCGGTTGACATTTCCACCCCTCTCATTTCAGTCCTTCGTGTCCGTGGATGACTCCTGGTGGGAAAAAAACGCGTCGACGTGAGCCAGCTCTTCAGTAAACAGTCACAAACTGGAGAGGCAGAGTCATTATTGGGAGAATTCCTCAGACACTTTTCGCTGACATCCGTTTTTGATAAAAAGAGGGTCAGAACAAAAGATAATCGCCACAGCTCAACACGAACCAAAAAACACCCCAGACATTTCATTATAGTGGTAATATTTTGAGCGTGTGCGCACAGGTCAAACTGTTCAAGTCAAAAGACAATCATGACATTTCAGAGCATTATTGGAGATCTTCCTGTGAGACACACCAAATGTCTTTTGGACATAATTACGTTGCACCACTGAAAAGTTGAAATTGTTGTTTATGACACAACTGCAGCCCTTCTCACCTGGCTTTTCTGAATCACCATTAAGGGCACTGATTATACAAGGACAAGGTTTCAGTAAAAAACAAAAACAAAACCATTGGATTTTTATGTTACTGCCACATCTATATGGCTCAGTAGACTGACACCATCTTAGTGATGAAACAATTACAGCACATAAACACGAGGGGCCAAAACTATTCATCATGTCTTTGGAGAACAGCTTATTGGCTGTTATAAATGACACAAGTCTGTACAGTATTTTCTTTTCTTTTCTGAAACACTTGACCAAAAACAATCGTAACAGCCACCATGTCAGACACTGAATTCTCTGCTCACTTAAAGGTCTTACAAAAAGAGATTATAAAAAATGACAAATTTCAATGCTGATAGAAAAGGAAAACAAACCATACATCCAGTGTAGGACTTTCACAAATGTGCTCGGCAAAACCTCAACCTGTTTTCTTTTCTTTTCTTTTTCAACATTTAATACATTTATAACATGAAAAAAAACACAAACTAAAGAAATACAACAGCATTAACCAACCAATCACCTTTCTGGCTTTGGAGCCACAGCAAGTCGTTTTACATACCTTAGTTTTTATCCCCCCCCTGGTCACCTGATGGAACTGATCATAACGCTGTAAGTTGATACCTTGTTGCACTTTAAGTAGACCCTCGCCTTTCTAAGTGAGATTAGCTGGATGGGGTCTGATGAGGGTGGGAGGTGAAAGGGGCAGGACTGTGTGACAGTGCAGTTTGACGTATGGGATGGTGGGGGTGGGGGGGGGGTGATGGTAAGGTGGAATGCCGGTGAGGAACAGAAGGTTGTTTTGGTTGTTGCATGCCACTACACGTACCACTCTTTCTTAGAAATGACAGAACCGTCGGTTTGAGAGATCATATCGTCGGCTATCTCCGGTTCTGGGTCGTACTGGAAGGCCAGAGTCCGCTCGTCGTATTCCCGACTCTCCCCCTCATCCACAGTGAAGTACGGTCTCTTCAAGTCCTCCGATTCGGCGTCAAAGTTACGCTCGCCGGCCTCGAACACGCCAGTGGTGCTGATCTGGGTGGGCTTCTTCTCGTCGTCCGAGTCCTCCGTGTACTGCAGGTTCTTAGGCATGGGGGGGTGGCTGGGCAGGCCGCCGGCCTTGCTGTACCCGTTCCCGAACACGTGCTTCTTGGTGCTGTAGTCGCCCTTGAAGGTGCGCTGGCGGCGGCGGAGGAACACGAAGAGCAGGATGGCCGCCGCGCTCAACAGGACAACTCCCCCCACGGCGCCCCCGATGGCGGCGCCGGCAGTGTGCGGACTCTGCGTGAACCTGGGGGTCCCAGGTTGAAGGGTAGTTGTAGGGTATTCTGGGTAGGAAAAGACAGATGGAAGGGAGTGTGTCAGTGCTCTGGTGGGAGGAGGTGCATTTTGTGCAGGTGCATTTTTTTTTAAAGGAAAGATGAAGTAAGGGAGACGAGGACGGAAAAGCAAAGGGAAAAGGAAGGACCCCCCCCTCATACGCACAACAGCCCACCCCCGCCCAGTCCCAATGGAGCCCTCGGTGTTATTGTGGCACAGCTCAATCACTGACAGCAACATGCAGTTTCAGGCAGATTGAAACAGTCAGACCACCACAACATAAGCAGAGTAAGACCACTGAAGACAAAAGGGTGAATGAATGCTTAATAACATGCATTAACTGGGAACTCTTCTCATTGAAAGATGAAGAAAAATGAAACAATTTAACCAGAAAGCAGCAAAAAATAACATTTTTCATATAGGTTTTCAGTTGATCCATTCATCGTAGTGAGTTACAGACAAAACAACATATTATGGTACAGTCCAGTATAAAACAGAGCACATCTTCATCATCATCAGTGCAGAGGTAATGAAATGAACGAGCATCATCAGGGATGATTACCAGCAGCCAAGCATACACAGACAAAATGCATCAAGAGAGCAGAGAAACATGAAACGCTTTCATTCAGGCTACATAGCAAAAAAAAAAAAGATAGCGTACATTTGAAAGAGCAAAGATATTTTTCAGAAAAAGGCGAGAGAGAAAAGAGATGAAGATTATTAAATGTGTCTTCGTATCATGTAGCCTGCTAGAGACAGCAGCTAAAATGTCTGACATCCTGCTTGGATGTCGTCTTGAGATCACAAAACTTAAAAAAAAAAAGCCACAATAATAGTACAGAAGCATATCTGGAGCTAAAGTGAGCCATCACAGCTAATTCACCAGAAAATCAGCTCGTTTGCTTGCAGCTTAGTGTAAAACTGACAGCGATTTCTTTTACTGTACAGCGTGAATCGACACTTAAACGGTAAACTCTGCAAAGTTCCTTCAAGCAACGACAGAAAGAGACTTTTATCTAAAGACTGATCAAAGCGTTGCAGGCTTGGGTAAACTTCCAAAGATAAGGGCCGTTTTAATTTTATTTATGGAAGCCGAAGACGGGGGGAAAAAAAACAACATCTAGTACACAAACGATGCAGCTGAAACTAAACAAAACAAAACAAAAACCTTTTGTTCACAAAGGGTAAACCAGAGTTTATAATGTACCAATCCAAGACAATCAGAAGGAACAAAAGATTTGCTGCTTTTCATACGATTACCACTTTTGTCTTGCTTTGATATGTACCGCTTTATTACCACCCTGTTATAAGACATCAAAACCTAATTGGGATAGATCGTAACCGTGTCCATATGTTCATCTGGTTCTGATTAACACGAGTACTGAAGTAGTCAGGAAGCCAATCCGTTAACAAACAACACAATGGCGCCAATGACACTGTTAATTTGTTCTCTGTATCAGTTTTGCCCCTAAGCAGGGCTGAGGATGAAACATAACTGAAAGAAATAGTTTAAGTTGAGTTGAATCATCTGCTACTGAGTTAAGTCCAGAAGAGGAGACAAATTTCTAACATATCTATTCAAATGATCAACTTTAAGTGTTCAATCAAATTCGTAACACTGGACAAAAACTGCACTTGACTAGAAATGAGGAGCATAATTCAGGTCTAAAAAGACGGTTCCGAGCGACGTTAGGAGTCTCCTGAAGCCTTCCTCTCCGCTGTAATTACAACGACACTCTATCAGTGCCGAAGAGGTGAGACCTCCCAAACGCAGCCGGTCTCTTCCGCCGCCGTCTTTCTCCCAGGGCTGGCTTTCTAAAAGCTCTCCATTTTCTAAAGCGGTGCCGGGCACGGTCTCAAATATCAGCTCAGGTTTTAATCTGACCACCTAATGGGATTATACAGACACAGGCCTTCATTACACACATCAATGAGAGAGCAGAGCCAGGTCACTCCTGCTAGAAAACACATCCTCCCACCAAGTCCAGAAAGAGGAGAAAATCCAGATGATTGAAAGAATGGGAAGAAAAAAATAAAACTGAACAACATTCAGCTGTAATCCTCTTCACTGCCCTCCCCTGCAAGTATCTGTTTTTCCTCTTAGAAATCCTTCCTTTAATCTTAATTAGAAGGATTTTCCCTTTAAGTTTTTTTACAATAGCAAAGATGCCACTTTTACTACAATTTAAAGAGGTGAAAGACGAAAGGTCAGCCTGGTAAAGTCCAGATTAGGAGCAGTTAAAACAGATACAGAGTACCTTCAAAGGCTCTTTGCCATCTACATCCCTATAAAAGATTGAAATATGCCACTTCCCATATTTCAAAACCATGAGCATTAATGGCCAAAAACATGAGCCAATATTCTTACAAAGTATAAACATCAAAGCAACTCTTTAATATTTAGGTATTTTTTGTGACTACCCCGTTCAAGGCGAAGTGTTCGGTTTCGTCCTGCCAAAAAACAAATGCTTTATTTGGACGCCTCTCGCTTTATAATTGGAGTCGTTTAAAACACTGCTTCAGTGCGGTGCAGGGACACGGCTAAAAAAGTTGTTTTGGCGAAGTGGACTGCTTTTTCTTGGAATGTTATCTAGCCCACTTCTGCTCCGTTCTTATCCATCCAACAAGGTCGCCTCACTGGCCTTGCAAAACACGAGGACGGCTAAAAAAAATAAAATAAAATAAAATAAACGTCTCCAACAAAAACGGCTTTGTCTACCTCGTGCACCGTCACTGTTTGTGAAACGGGAGCTGCTATGGTGCAAACTAATCATATTACAGATACAATAATTATATAAAAATACATTTGAAATGGGATATGGAGGCAGAACTGACAGCAGGGAAGAAAAGGGGGGGGCACTTTTTCATTTTCTCTCTCTTCTGCACACCTTCGCTGCTGGCAACACCTGCCAACAGGCTGATAAAGACGACCTCAGAAGCACAACAGCAGCTCTGATACTGTTCCAGCCAACAAAGAAGGTGTCTATTAGCGCCACTGTGGAAACATGCAGATAGTGGGGTAACTCCGACTAGCAAACGTCTGAAATGTGCCGCTGAGATTAATAGTAGAAAGCATGTGCTGTGAAAGGCTATAATTCAATCCACAGCCATGACAGATATATAGAGGTTATGAATAACGGGAAACACTTCCACTGTTTTAACGCCGCAACCGTGCCGTTTAGGATTAATCATGCTACCCTGAACACTCGCGTTTGACATGATGGAGTGGATGATTTACTACGTCCCAAACATTTAAGTGACAAAATCCATTTCCTTTACAACACAAACGAGCGTCGGTCGTCGAAGGAATTTATGTAAAACAGACAGGAGTCTTTAAAAGAGACAAATGGTAAGCAAACGCAAAGCCAATCAAAACTCGTGGCGATTTATTTCATTTTGGTCGAAGCACAAAGCAAACACCAGGAGCGGCAAATGTTCTAAAGAATTCGAGAGAAGTTGTTTCTCAACTCTGTCCTACAGGTTTCTAGGTGTGTTTAAGTCGTGTCTATACATGAAAGAAGAAAAAGACAAACATTCCAGAGTCTTAGCAACAATCATTTAGACGAGGTTATGACAGAGGCTGGGGAAATGAAAGAGGATTTCAAAGTGTGGTGCGGGGAGTGGTGAGCTAATGTGACTAATCGAGGAACAAGCGGCAAACAACGGAGGATGAAAAGAAGGAAGAAGTTAGGGAGTGGCGCCAGGGAGAGAGGGGAAAAAAAAAGAAGAAGATGGAGCGGGCCCTTTTGAGAGGCTGGCGAGTGACAACAGCGAATAAAAAATGGCACAATGAGCGAATGAGGATGGGGACAATCAGAGAAGACGTATTAATTCAGTGGTTCTAGAGATCCTCATTACTCCCCTGTCTGAATTTGCCAGTGGATGTGAAGTCATGGAAATGTAATTCTGCCACAACGAATAAAAGCTCAGCGCTGACAGGAATTAAGCATGCTTCTTGGGGAGTCACAGCTGAGGCAAATCTTTCCTCCAGCCTCTCATGTGATCCCTTCTTCAACTTCTACCAGTTTTTTTCACCCCCCGTTCAGTTTGTCAACAGTTTTTGCTGTCAGTAATTCTGCCGAGGCATAACCTACCTCGTATGCAGGTAAATGTCACTCGCAGCACTTAAACTTTCCGAGTGGTGAATCAAATTGAATTTCCTATCAAAGGCCAATAGGTAAGGAGCATGAGGGATGTGCCAGACGAGATAAAGCTGTGACACTTTCATCAAAACTCACGATGACATCATCGCTGGCATGAATGTGCAGACGAGCAGCGACTTGCAGCAAAGTTCTGCCTGGAAAACGGCTTCTCGTACTCTTCTTGCTCACAGCTGAAACAACTCGAAAAGGCTCTTCACTGTTTTGTTCTTTAATTATTGTATAAATGCTTATCAAGTGCTCACACTACTAAGATTTTTTTTCTTTCGTACATTTTTTTGGGCACGTATCTCGTTCGGCATTTTTTATGCTATTTCAATAATTTCTATATCAAAATGTTCAACTCCTTCAGGACATTTCAGCTATGATCTTTGAGATTTCTGCAATTTATAATTTTAAGATATTTAGCTCTTTCTAAGCTTTTCCTCACTGAAAATAAATGGAGCTATTTTCAGCATAATTAAAACCCTTTAAAATAGTCATAAATCTTTATTGCCCTTTTTAACCTTTTGTTCTGGCTTTGCTTTTTGTTTTACTTCTGTGAGCTAATTTCAGCTTTGTTCGGCTTCTATTTAGCTGATCTTTAGCTATTGTTTTGACCTTTTATTTATTTCAACCTTTTGTGCTTCTTTTAACAGATTTCTGCTATTTTAAGCTTTTATGTTTCTTTCAGTTTTTCTTCTCTAATTTAAGCAGTTTTCTCTGATTTTTGCTACTTTTAGCTAATTTGAGCTTTTTCTGCTTAACTAACATTTTTGTGATCATTTCAACTTCTTACTGCTTAATTCAGCAAACATGCTTTTTCAGGTTTCTTTTGTGTTAATTTCAGTTAATTTGACCTTTTTTCTTCTAAACTAACCTTTCTGTGATGAATTTAGCCTCTTGCGGTTTAATTCAACAAACATGCTATTTTCTGATTCTTTTGTGCAAATCTCAGCTACTTCTAAGCTAATTTAGGCTAATTTAAGCTTTTTAAAAACATATTCAGCAAAACCATTTTAGCTTTAAAGGAAATGCACATTCTATACTTTAAACTTCTTACTATTTACTATAATTTTCCTTTAAAAGGTTTTAAGTGTGTCTCTCATCCAGACACGAGCCTTTAAAGTAACCCAGTTATATATTTGAATATACAGTCCACATTTAAAGCCACAGTAATAATATCCTCCTGTGGTATTTTGGTAGCTTTAAAGGAAACACTATAAACAAAACAGCTCAGACCACCCACACAAGTCCAGGCTTTAGCGACACAGACTTGCAAAAGCTTTCTACTATATTTGGCCTTGATGCAGACCTGCAGCAGGGACATCTCTTTTGAATTGTAAAAGAACAGGGGAGTAATACCTTTATCCCTGTAGTGCCTCAAATGTTATGTTTGCAGGTAAGCTTACATTCTTAAAATCCCAGCAGGTGTTTCTTGCCGGGATGATGGAGTAAACATTTTGATTTTTAAACTTATTTACATTTGTTTTACAGTCCTTTGTTTTGCATGAATTCTTCTCTATTTAATATCTTTTTAGGTCATCTTTTTGTTCTTGTTTTGTGTTCTTCTGGCCATTAAAACTCCTCTCAGTCTTAATAAAGCAGATGAGCTACCTGGCTAGCTCGCTTTATCCAACATGCTGCATCACAAAGCTAATTAAAAAGGTGAGTAAATGCAAATTATTGATGCAAACAGTTTGTGTGACACTATGTGCTATTATATGTCATAGTGTTTAGAGTAATGAAGTAGTTTTAGCAACAATATGTGTGATTGTGAAACATTACTGCTGTTCTTTCTGCAGTAATTATATTAAATAAAATTAAATAAATGACACCTTATGGGACATGAATGCAACAACTGAACCATTGTACTGCTAAACCCTAACGGTGATCAAGAATTTAAAGCTTCTTGTTTACAGATGTGATGATTCACGCCGTCCCAACAATCTGGACAAAGCTGCCGTTTTTGGACAGATATGCCACATTAAGATTGGAGATGCTTCGCTCCGTTTTGTGCTCCTGGTGATAATCACTTTGTGCTGTGGGGGCTTTTGTAATCACTTTAAATGCACTTTTAATGAGCAATGAATATTTACACCAGCATCCTAACACCAATGTTCTTTTAACTACATGTTTGCTCATAAAGTGGCGTTATTAAAGGCGTCTCATCATTGATTGCTAGCCTGCATGTGGCTTTAGTGTTAAGTGGAAAGGCTGTTATTGGGTCAGCAGGCAGGAAGCAAACAAATCTGCATGTTGGGACGTGTCCAGCCTGAAGAGGTCGGGACACAGTTTGTTTACCACATTAGTCTGCTCGCAGTTTTTCTCAGTTGTTTCTTTTTTTTTTTGTTTTTTTGGTCATCCTGTTGTTTTTTTGTTTTTTTTTTTAATCACTTAGAAGTGAATCACCACACAGATTCTGCAGCGACAGCTCTGGAGCCAGTGGTCAGACCCCGGGACAGCGTGTGACCTACTTCATCAGGCTCTCAGGGAGGCGTGACAGATCCAACACCACACGGCTGGACAGTGAAGAGAAGGAAGAGGAGGAGGAGGGTAAAGGAGGTGAGCTGGGCCGACGAGGCTCAGCCAATCCCCCCCACCCCCCTCTGCTCCATCTGTCTGCCACATCCCTTCTCCTCTGCATATCCTCCGGAGAGCAGAAACAGCAAGCCATGCAGAAACAAATGTTAAGATAAATCGCTTCGATCTCAGCTGCTCTGCTCTCACGTGCTCTTCCCCTGGTGACATTTGCATCTCAACTCTCCATCCAGGCTACCTCTTCTTCAAATACTAAAAAAAAAAGACAGCATCCCACTCCTCCATTTTAGACACAATGTCTTCCCCCCTCAGTGCTTTCCCTGGCACAGTCCAACACGGCAGAGGCTTTATGGGGTGGCCTATGCTGTGCGAGCAAGAGAGCAGCTCCTGCTAATGTCTCATTTGGATAATGAGGTGTGATCTTGGCAGGGATGGAGAGAGTTCTGTGAAGATGTGGAGGAGACTTCATCGCATTTTGTCGGACGTCAAAAGCAGAAAGTTCAAGGGGTGGCGAGAGACACCGAGGAGAAACAGGAGACCAAGATGCCGAGCTCGCTCCTCAACCTGTCACATGACATGTTTCTACTTTGAGATGAAAGTTGTAATAATAAACAAGACACACACGCGTGGCCTTTGGATCTATGAATAATGCAGGCGGCGATGTGAGAAGGCGAAGGCGCAATATGGTATAGAACACAGATTGAGACAGATGACAGGCAAAGACAAACAAATTTCACATTGCAATGGGAGCCTTTGCAAAGCCGACATAATAATGTCTCTTGTCTCTGTCAGAGAGGAGAAGGAGACAAATGGCTGCATGGAGAAGCACCGCTGTTTGATGTCAGTAATATATGGTGCGTTACTTGTTTTATTCAAGGATGTTCTTGCTGCAGTGTTGCAAGTTTTATTACGGGGAGTGATGGGTGCACCACCACAATGAAAAAAAAAATAAAATAAAAAAATCACACACTGCAGCAACAGAGAATCCTTTGTGTCTTTTTTAAAACAAATAAAAACAAACACATTTGCTGTGATGGAGGACAGGTATTATTTTTAAAGCATTTCTATAAATGAAATTAAAAATTAAAGGATCGATTTGGCTTTTTCTTGAAAAAACAGCTAAATGTTTTTAAAATCTGAAACATGATAATGTGTAACTAGTACATTTCTGGGGACCTCGTTTTGATTATGAATGCAAAGAACTTTCACAAGCCATGTTTTCATCCAATAAACCATGTCGTAGTTAGAAATTTATCACAAATGCGCACACGCATACTGAAGCCTAGCTCTTCTGGGTCACAGGTCAACTAGGTAAAGGCCATTAAAACACCATTGTAATTGTGCAAATTCAACAGGCTCAAAAAGCACATATGTAGCTCAGATATCCTAAAGGAAGGTTTTGGGGCTGTATAAAAGCGTAAATTTAGCAAACTCAGCTTTTTCCCGATAAAACCACGAGGTCGGCTCACTTCACGCATTTGTGATCATTTCTAAGTATGAAATGGTCTGTTGTCAAGCAAATTTTGAGCGAACTTTTTAAAAAGAGCGGGAAAAAAACAAATTTGGCACGTTTCCATCTAAAGGTTTGGAGCGTCAGACTTTGACGTTATGCATGGTTGTAGTAAACAAGAAGTAGAGGTTGCAAACTAGGAGCAGACGTAAAGAAATCCAATTCTTATGGGAATAACCATTACGATGCCGACAGCGAGAACAGCTGATCAATCATGTGAAGTAAATGTTCAAACTTATTTGACAAACGTTTTCCATCTCCCAACTCTTTTTTTTTTCCGGAAAACCCAAAAACCACCTCAAGAAAAAAAAAGTTTAAATTTTGTCATATCCATCAACCTTTTCTACTGCAATACTTCAAAATGCACATAAAAAACATTGACGGAAACACGGCTGTTGTGTTATACTTTTCTGTTTCTGTCTCTTTGTTTTGTTCAGTTCACTCATTCATACAGAAACTGTACAGAAAACTAAGCAGGGCTTTTTTCTTGCATATAATTTTGTTTTAGCCCCTCTGAATTTTGTCTGAGTGCCACTCTAAAATATTTAAACTAATGAGATCATCTCTTGCTGTCCTATTTGTGCATACAGGCACATATTGGGGAAACCCGGGCCGAATGTTCACACTGTAGGTGAAAATCAGAAGAATTCATTTTGGGTTTTTCTTAAATCTGACACGGCAAAAATCCACACAAATGCATGAGAAATGACATGCTTGGAAATATCTAGGTGCTATATATATATATATGTTTAAGCTGAGCCCCACTGTGAGGTGGTAATGTTGGAGGGATTTTTTTAATCCTGCAACATGTTTGAACAAAATCATTTCATATATTTATTAAAGTTTCACTTAATTTAAAAAAGCTTGACAAGATGTGTGAAATGTGAAAACTGTGATTTTATTTTAAAACTAAAGGCAGGATCTGCTAATAAAAAATAAATTAAAACAGTTTTGATTGTGACTTAAAACACACATTGAGCATCCAGTAATAAGGTTTAAGGGCAATTATAACATCTAATGTCATCTTAACGTGACGCGCTCTCTTAATTAATATCTTTGCTGAAGATGCTTTCGGCGCCACTTTGACCAACCCAAAGGGGCTTTGCTGCTGTCATGGAGGAACATGTTTAAAACCATTACCTCATTATAGAAACCTTCACACTGGCCTCATTTGCCTGCGAGCTGATGTGATACCGAGGCATAAACAGCAACAAAAATATCCAAATAGGTGCTTCTTTAAAGAGCATCACCCACTCTCTCATCACTGTGTCTCACTGTCTTCTTATCATTGCAGTGTAGGAATTAGAGGATAGAAGAAGTGACAGCCAGCAAGCATCAGAAGTTGACACAGGCTGTTAAGTAAAGTCATGTAAACAGGCTTTTTTTTTGCCCTCCGTTCCACCTCTGCCTCTGCTCCGCTCACAGATGCCGTTTGCCTCAGAGCTTATTTCTGGCATCCATTTTCGCTGTTCTACTAAATTTCAAGACTCGCTGAAGCGTCTCCCTCGTCACGTGGATAGGTTTATTTATTTATATTTCCACTGCATCGTTTGTCTCATTTTCTGCACGTGACTCTGATTTTTTCCCATTTCTCCCCACACCTCTTCAATCCTAACTTGATTTCCTCAAACAGGAGCCAACTATCGCTTGTTCAAGCAACCGTGAACAGATGCTGGCACCGATAGCCCGAGCTTACAGGATCTGTCCTCACACTTTTCCTGCTAAATTGAAGCAAACACTCTCACTCCATCCGGTTTAACCGGAGTGGTAAAGCCCTGTAGCAAAACTGACTCTATCTCGTCTCACCAAAGCATCTCAGCTTCGACAAAAGAGAACGAAGGTTAGCGTGTCCATCCTTACGGGGGGAGGGGGATCTCCAAAGGCTTCGCATGCAAGGTGACCCCCAACAGATTCAATATCACTCTTCTGAGCTGATCCCACTAATACAGCTGGAATAATGAAGCGCCTTTAAACAGTTTAGCCTCTGACTCATACAGGCAGCTTGGCTGTGTGGGAAGACAAATTTTAAAGCGAGTAAACACACACACACATATATATATATATATATATATATATATACACATATATTTTATATATATATATATATATAATAAATCCGTTGTGTAGAAGAATAAAACCTCACGTCTCCTTTCTCAGGGGTGAAAATGAGATAATTGTAAGGGCCGTCCTGACAAAACGGCCATTCATCACTTGCTTTTTATGGGCTGGGAAGAAATTTAAGATGGCGGCATTGATTTGTTTCAAACACAAAAACAGAGTGTGATTGTGGAAAGCTGATTATCCTAATGAAAGGCTGATTTTGCTCTCTTAAGCTGGGGAGGATCTTTGAGGTTTTAACCGCTCCATTCAGACCTCTTCCTGTGGCTTTCACCGCCACAGGACCGACTGACTGAGTGACATTCCTATTAGACACTTAAAAGCTGGTGAGAACGATTCGTCAAAAAATAACTTCTATTGTGGGCTTGTTTAATTGTCTTTACTTTTTAGCATGGCCTCCGATGCCCGTTGGTAATTAGCTGATTAATCAAATCTGACGACTTGTCAAAACTTTCTCCCAGGAGATTTCTGAGATGCATGTAAATGAGCAAAGCATTCGCTGGAAAAGCATTACATGAAGCTCATCTTTCTCGCTATAGATCATCTTCCGCCCTTCCTTATTTCTCCATCAGACTTCGTTCTCCACCTCTTTTTTCCTGAGAGCGAGGATTGATTAAAACCGGGGAGTGGTTCATTAGATTCTGACAAGTGACACCATATCTGCAGAACCAATGTCCTTGGAGGAAGCCGTTTACACGTGTGCCTCACTCCAGCCGACGCCGTCTAAACAGCACACGCTGTCCCCAAACTAATTGAAACAAGGTGTTCTGTGGCCCTGATAGCTGCTGTGGTGACAAGTTATGCAGCTCCCACAAATCCCATCCCCTACAAAAAAAAAAAAAAACCCTGAGGAGGTTGATTAAATTCTGCTTTTGCTTAAGTGCTCCATCAGTGTTGCATCCCACGGTGAGAAAATAGCTTTTCAACGAAACAAACAAGTTGTCGAGCACATTTTATCTTCCTGACACAGGTGACAGGGCCGGCTAACAAACAGGTGTGCTACATATTACTTGTGTCAATCGAAAAATTAACTCCAACTTGAACACAAAGACAAATTCCTGCATGAGGCATCTGGTAGACGTGCATTTTGTGTTAATCTGAGCCTGTAAAGTTGCAAAACTTTGTAAACGGTGAGGCAAAGAGCCAATGTTTTTACACATTAACTTTGTCTGCGCTCTGCAAAGATTTACTACAGGAGACAATGAACATGTGGCTGACTTTAAGAGAAACTCTTCAGAAAAACTTTCAATCTAAAAATCCTTCAAAGTTAACTTTTGTTTTGCAAGATTTAGAACATTATTTTCTTAAAAATAGGGACGCTGTTAAATTTGAAAATACAAAACCAAAATGCAATGATTTGCAAATTTCATAAACCCAGATATTCACAGAGAAACATAAACATATCACATGTTTCAACTAAGCAACTGAACCATTAAATTTAAATGTAATATTTATTATAGTTTAATAAATAGAAGCAACACATTCCAAAAACACTGGGACCTCCCCCTTATGGATTAACCAATCAGATGAATGAACTGTGAACTAAGGCAGTTGTAGTATACAATTCATTGTCTTTTTGTCTCTATGCATTCTGGGGGACTCAGGGGACCCACAGCTGGGAATTATTTTGTTCAACTTCTCTGTAATAAACTTAGAAACATCGCAGAAGTGTTGGTAACAAGTCAGTAGGTGTTGGGTATATTAAGGAGGCTGAATCTCTTTCCCACTTTGCAACAAACTGTCTAAAACTAGAGGAATGGCCGGGCTGTTTGGGCCCTCAGGCAGCGCTGTGTTGAAGACAGTATTATTATATTATGGACATTATTGCATGGGCTCAGGAAGACTTCCACAAATTATTGTCTGTCAACACGACATGCCGTGCTAAAGAGCAGAGAGACCATCTGGTCTGTTATTATCGCACAGTTCAAAGCCTGCCTCTCTGATTGTATGAGGGTGAATCTGTGCCTCTGGCACGGGCAGCTCACACATCTGGAAATACAACATTTATGCTAAAAACTACAGTATACACTGGTTTAAGAATACCATATTCAGGACAGCTAGAAACCTACACGAGAGAAGTACAAGACAATAATCCCCTTCAAAGACTCCAGCTGGTCTCATCAGTTCCTAAATGTTTACAGACTGCTACCTCTCAGTCGCCCCTTAAATTCTTTAAAAGCCTTTTGACATATTTTATTTTATGAAAGGGTTACGGTTGGGCGATATGTAACATTTTTCCAACCGTTATTCAGCAGTCCAACAAATGACGTTGGATGATGTATTCCTGCAGGGCCCTATGATTTCTGCGATGCAGAAAACACGGACGGAATCGTGGAATTGACCAAACAAAATGGAATCCAGTGTAAAACGCGGAATCTCAAGGAATTCTCTTACTTGGGGCGAGTTTCTGAGGTATTCTGACCGCTGCCGCTCCCTGTACCTGCAGTGACCTGGTAACAGGCTTGCGGGCACTGCGGGCATCTATCTAACCAAGTTTTAAAACCTTATATTCAGTCAAAAAAAGTATTTTTGATCATGTTTTGAGACTGATTTACTAAACAAGAACTGAATGTGTAAGAAGAATAATCTGACTCAAATTGAGTCTAAAATTTCTGCCAATGAAGTAAGATAATTTTACTTGGTAAGATTCTTGAAACAAGGAAAAATTGAGTCAAACCAAGTATTTCAAGAATCCTACAAAGTAAAATCTTCTTACTCCATTGGCAGAAATTTTTGATTTAATTTGAGTCAAATTTTCAGGCTAACAAGACAAATAATCTGACACATTCTGAAAACAAGATTATTATTCTTGTTTAGTAAATCAGTATTAAAACGAGATCAAAAAGACTGACTGAATATAAGGTATTAAAACTTGGTTAAATGGATAGTTTTTGCAGAGAGGTGAGCTCCCTTGGCTCCCCTCCCGACACAAGACAGAAAAAAAAAGTCACAACTGGCGTGGCGAACAGACTCACTAAAACAAGCAACGTCCTCCAAAAACATGAAGCTTAAGGTAAGGTTTAGGACAAAAACATCATATCTCAGTGGTTCTTTATGTATCTGGAGAAGAACTTTTCTCTAAGTTTTGTCAGCACACGATGGGCTGGAAACGTAAGAATAAAAAAAGAAAAACTGCTCTTAAAAAAATGGCCATTGAAGTGACGAGCCTATCGTTGATGGTTGATAAATTCGTCCAATCCCCCAAACCTTAGTAAGGGTGTCAAGCTAAAAGCCCCCGGTAGCATCTGGAAATGTCTGGAAACAGTGGAAAAAAGTCATTTTACAGTAATAAACATGGCCCTGTCCTAATATTAAATCAATAATAAATGTGTTGCAGCCATGGAACTCAAAATTACCTCTTTTATTCTTCAAAACTCAGTATCTGAATTGTTTCCTCTGCTTCATTGTGAACAAAATATGGGTTTATGAGATTTGAAAGTCGTTACATTTAGTCAAAATTTACATTTTACATCTAAAATTGAAGATGTATTTAAGTAGTGAACAAATTGTCACGATTTTTTTTTTTCCTCAGACCAAATGCTGCATTATTAAACAGCAGCCATCATATTCCATGTTTCAGCCAGACCCCTCTGAAGCTGCTCGGGGGCACAGAGATGCTCTCTGAAGTTAATGAAGCATCAGAATATTCTTTAAACCTCGATTATGAACAGCCAATGTCAAGGCAGAGCACTGAGCCCTTCAGAGACGCAGCTGGAAAATGTGGTGCCCACCCTGAAATTCACCTCTAACACTACTCACGTCAAACTAACAAAGACTCACAAACCCTTCTGTGAAGCCAGGTGCCAACAAACGAACACTGAAACCGGCTCATTTGTCACATTATCAGCAAAAATAAAGTGTAATACAACTGAAACCCATTTATGAGACAAAAAGGCAAGATTTCTCTGTTCCTATTTGTTTTAATCCAAAATACCAAGCTGTTTAACGCTTCAGATCTGCTGTAGTCATTTTTTTTCAGCCTGCACTGTAATTTGAAGGGGCGCCACATCGGAGCTGAGGGGTCTGCACTGCACTTTAGGAGGAGGAGAGAAGCTGCCTGTTCTTCCCTTTAACCTGACACTGTTGCTGTGGGAACCAGCAACATGCTTTTAAACCTTGTATGGTCCCCTCTGGGAAATTCAGTACTTCTGCCATGTAACCTTATAGAACACTCGCAGCTTGTATCCAGCCAGCTTATTACTTGTGAGGGTAGAGAAAGACGACCACGGTGCTTTGTGAGATTTAATATTCAGGGCGTGTTTTGCCACAAATGTAACTCCACACACATCAAGAACGGAGCTGTTTAAGGCTATCAAACTGTCGAGCAGAAGAAAAAAAAGAAAAAAGAAAGTATTCTGTTGTTGTGCTTGTTTAAATAAAACTGTATTATATTGTTATTATTTATGAAGGGAAATCCATCACTTTAGTGTAAATGTGGGATAAAGTTCAATGAGGAGAAGCAGGTTTGTCCTCTCCTGAGATGAACGTTAAACTTGTATCGGCACGTAGAAGTACACAGCAGGAACAGAAACCTACAGCCAGCAGTTTGATGAGTACGACGCAGAGCCACGCCTTCTCAGGAACATTTCCAGATCAATGGTTTTCTGCACTTCCTCCTACTTTTTATTCCTGCCTCTTTCTGGAACTTCCCTCTGATTCCACCCGATTTGCTTCTGTTCTGCATCTGAAACATTTCCTGGTTTCAGGATTTTAATCTACATATAGTTAATGATTTGGAAAGCTCGATCAGCCCCCCCCCCCTCCCCCTCACCACACAAGTAATCAACCCTCCTGCTGGCATGGCCAACTATCATTACAGATGTAAAAAAAGTGGTAGATGTGTGAGAGGAAACAAGAGGAGACCGTTTTGATTTTTTCAGTAAAAAGGCTCAAAATACAAAAACACATCCTGTCCTTCATATTGTCAGTTTCAAGCTCCTCTCCGGCCGACAGCAGGATCCACGGATTTGATTTTATTTAGCTAATTGTTCAAAATCTGCGCCTACTTTTTTTTAAAAACAACTGATAATACACATGTGTTTCACTGTCATAGTGTTGTAGTACGTGGTCTTGGTATTGTCTCGGACATTGTGGATTTTATTTTAAGACCAGTCAAGACCACTACTGTGAAAATATCACTAAACAGCCAAAATATTGTCCAATTTATTTGTTAACATCTTTGCTTTCATTGGATTTTGTTCCTACAATTTAAAGCAAGTTAAATTTAAGACTTTTTAATGCCAAGTGAAATGAAATTTAAGACCAATTTCAAAATAAAAACTGGCAGAAATTCATGAATCAAAGTATTTTTGGTTTAAGTATTCAAATATTGCTAATAGACCAATTGTTTTTATCCATATCTAACTATAGCAGAAACCTTCTTAGCAGTCAGTTTTAAACTTAATTTAATTCCTGGAAATCCTCTAACGACCTAAAATTTGGAGTTTTAAAACCCACTGCGGGGTCTTAACCCCAGTTTGCTGTAGATAAAACCTACAAGTGCCTGTGAAATTAAATTTTCATAAATATGAATGCATTTTTGGAAAGACAACATCATTAACATATTACAAAATGAATTTCACGTTGCTCAGATGGACAGTTGAGATATTTGCATGTGAAATATCAGGAAGTGATGTCAGAGGATAAAAATGCTTGTGAATATTTAAAAAAATAAATGTTACCAATTATTTTAGTATTTGAGATGAAGTACAGTCATCCTACTTACAAAGTATTAACATTTTTAAGACTTCTGAAATATTGATTTAAGACATTTTAAAGCTAATTAAGGCCTTATTTTTGGATTGATGAATTCAATGACCTTTAAGACTTTTTAAGGATCTGCAGGAACCTTGTAAAACATCCTGATTCAAACCCAAACCTGACTCGTTGCTATTTATGTATTTTTTTTCTGCACTCCCTTGGTCATGGTCTCGACTTGGTCCAGGCCCTAAAAGTCTTGGTCTTGAGTTAGATGGTCTTATAAAGCAGACAGAGTGGGTGTGTGTCTTATCATGTGTTGTCATTTAGCCTAAACAAAACTGAGTTACATTTTTATTTAGCTCAAGGTCCTACGCTGGGGCTTGTGTGTTGTACTTTGAATCTGACTGGAGTCAGAAGATCAAAAATAAAGTTTTAAAAGAAGAAATCCCAGATTCCTGTTTATTCGGACATACCATTTTGAACAACGCAGATTTTTCCTACACTACTATCCCCCCCAAACCCAGCCGGTCGAGGCAGACGGCCTCCTGTCCTGAGCCTGGTTCTGATTCTGCTGGAGGTTTCTTCCTGCTAAAAGGGAGTTTTTCCTCTCCACTGTCACCACTGTGCTGCTCAGGATGGGAGATTGTGATGAAGTGATTCAACACAATTTGCTGGCTTCTTTAGATTTATTGGTTATTGTATGCAGCACTGTGAGATGACGTTTGTTAGGATTTGGTGCTATATATTGAATTCTTTTAAAACAACGATAATACACACTTTATAACCTCAACTACGTTTTCCCGTGGGAGAGAATAACTTATGGTTTTGTGCTTTTGAATCTCTCTGGAAAAGCCCTAGAATCACAATAATGACTCTTCAATGCACAGTTTTATGGCTCCTAATTGTGTGATGTGTAATAGAGGAGTGTATTTATCACAGAAACAAAATGATTATTATTTTTTTTACCCGCAGAGAAGTGATTTCAGAACTCGCTTTTACCTGCAGCTTAACAACCTGCAAGTCTCTTAACAGCTGCAAATGCTACACTCAAGTCATGTGCCCACGCACTGTTCACTTCGCTCACACACACACACACACACACACACACACACACACACACACACACACACAAAAAAATATATAAATTATGCAGACAAATGATGAGAATAAACAAAAAGACTGCTGGGACAACAGAGCTATGGTTTGTTAATTTAAGCGATCAATGAAAAACAGAAATAGAAAATTACTTCAGAGCCTTTGCTTTGTCTTAACATAAGAGTTACAGAGATTTATGTCAAACACTAACTCAATCCAATCAGACGCACACGGATTTTCTGGCAAAGGTTTATTTCCTCAGCTTCCAGTATCTAAAGGTTAAGCTCATTGGAGATTTCTAACTAGTTGCAGGTAAAGTCGTCACGTCCTCTAAAGCAGCTTTGTTGGAGCCCTTATCTCTGTGGGAGGAATGGTACGCAGGAAAAAAAAAACAAAAAAAAAAGAGGAAGCAAACAAACGATACTGTAAGAGAACAGCTGTTCACAACAAGCGCGGCGATTTTAAGAGACACATGAGTCAACATGCAAAGCGATGCGAGTTAGAACACGCCAGTTTCCCAGAAACCCAAGCAGTAAGGGAGGAGGAGGGGAAGGAGGGGGTGTCTTTCCAGTTCAACCAGACCAAAACTGTCAGTCTCCCAATACCACACACACACAGCTGCTACCAATCACAGGAAGATCCCCCCTTCGTTTGGAGGATGCATCGCAGGATCTGCTTGATAATGCAGCCGGGGCTTTGAGTGCACAATAAAGTCCCTCATGGATTAGGACCAAGAGGAACCGCAGTTCATGCGTGCCAGCAATTATGTGGAAGGCTAGGAGACAGAATCAGTTTTGTTCAGCGTTTTTTTTTTTTTGTTCTCCCCCTAGAAAAACAGGAGCCGAGAAAAGCAGCTGAGCTGCAGCTGAGACGCTGTGTGATGTGAGCACACTATGATCAATACAGTACCCTCACCTAAAAAACACCCCCACAATTTCCTTGATGTTGTTTTAGGAGGCGATAATAGACCTGTGTTAGTTTGCTCCCACACGTGTGCTTGTCACAGGCCAGGATGGGAGAGTGTGTGTGTGTGTGGGGGGGGGGGGGGGGGGGGGCG